>CM076578.1:1345624030-1345735802 GCA_034641835.2 Pinus albicaulis | reverse complement strand
ATTCATCCTAGAAAATACTAAATTGGATTAGAAAGCCTACCTCTTTCTTGCAATTCTCCTGTTGCCTTGCTCCTTACTCTCCTTCCTTGGCACTTGCTCTCCTTCAACTCTTGCTCTCGCTCTCCTTCAACTCTTGCTCTCGCTCTCTCAACATTGAACAAACAATAAAAACTAAAATGAACCCCCCCCCCCTTTTAAACAATTCGATTTTTCACATAAAAACCTGAGCCTGTGGTGCTTTTTTTTTTTTTTTTTTTTTTTTTTTTTCGGGAGCGAACGCTCCCTGATCGCTTCCGACATTTAAAAAATGCTTCGGAAGCATTTTTTAAACGTCAGAAGAGCTCAGGGAGCGTTCGCTCCCGAGCGCTTCCTGAAACACTCCCGAAAAGGCAGGGAGCATTTTAACAGGTTCGGAAACGTGCTCCCGAAAACGCTCCCCTCAGGAAGCGTTTTCGGGAGCGCGTTTCCGAGCGTTTCCAAAACGCTCCCGCACGGAGCGCGTTTCGGAAACGGGAACGAAGGGGGTTTGAAGCTTCCCCGCAACCTTGACCTCTCTTGTGAATAGGCTTCTAGGATCACCTCTTATTCTATCATTGATACATTCAATCTCGTGATACTTATTATAACGAGTCTCCTCCCATCAGTGAAAGCCCGTAAAGAATAGGGAGCCTTAGTCGAGGTGACAATGGGCTATTGCTCCATTGTTGCCCTTGACCTAGTGGTAGCCCTTCAAGGACCCCCTTTTAGGACCCCTGCTAGTTTGAGCAGTAACAAGGATCTTGGCTCTCTAGATAAGGTCTGTAATCTCGGCCTGCTAGAACTCGGATCTGCAGTAACCCTAGTTACCTTCAATAACTCGTACATGTAACTAAAACAGAGAAATTTGTGGTTGTCTTCCTTCGCTTGGACTCTTCCTTCCTTGCAACAATGAAACCTAGCCTTATTGCCTCTTTCGCTCTTGTTATCTTGCCTTCCACTTCAGATCGATGATGGTTGTATGTCTCCAAAAGTGAGCGAAGTTCCTTTCCTTATATAGGCTTCTCATGATACCGAATTCCTTCCAGTGAGTCAGACTTGTCAGGAGGAGAGGTCAACTTGGTCTTGAGAGTCTTGAGGACTTTGTAGACTTCAAAATAAATACATATCTTGATACATAATGCCCGAAAGGGTCTTTTTACATTTGAAAATGACTTTAATACCCCTAGGAGCATTCAAAGGATGTTTGACCTAATGACAAATGACTTTAAGCATGAAACCCATGCTTTTACAAAAATAATATTTTCTTCTTTTACATAAAATACAAATTGATACAAGTACATAAATAGTTATGAAGACCGAACCTAGTTACTTTTCCATCACTCGGCGAGTTGATTCCAACAGTATAGGCATGTATCGTGGTTCATCTCGGTTGGGGAGATATGCTCGATCAAATATTGAAGCCCCCTTTTTGTGGTCAAAGTCACCAAAATGAGTTGATGTGGCAGCTCATCATTAGCTAGAAAATTGCTCAAATCACAAGGCCAAGAAGGACTTTTATTGAAGGATTAAATTAAATATTTTGTGGTCAAATTTAGGAGTCTTTTCAAGGGCATAATATCAAAATTAATCAGGTCCTTTTGATCGTAGTGGTTTTTGGCTCCAAGTCAAATTCAAAACTCATTTGAAATTTATCCTAAAGTCAGTTGCCCCCCAATTTTTCAAGTTGGCTCCTTCTATAATGCCCTTTTGGCCTCCATAAATTAGATCCATCTGTTCACTGAGCAATATATATGAGGCATCAAATCTGTGCGCATAAGGAATATATCTCTGTAGCCTAGAGGAGTCACGCCTAGCTTGAGAAGAGGCCTGTTCTGGAGCATTTTTGTCGGGTTTTCTTTACTTGTCCTTTGATAAAGGGATTCGCTGGGGTTCTGAGGTCATTCGACCTCTTATCTGGATTCATCTGAAGCAGTTTGAGGTCACATTCATACACGCAGACCTGAGGTTATCTGTGGAGGATTTTCAGCCCTGTGGTAAGGCAATACTTGGATTAATTTGATACTTTTTTCCTCATGTCTACCTTGACATATTAACGCAGGCACCTTTCTTCTTCGGCCTTCACAAGATACAAATCTAAGGTACAAATTGACATATACTTGGGGCGATTTCTTATCTAAGCAGCACATCCACACGACTCTGTGAGAGTATGGTTTCAAGCCTATTTTGATGGCAAATTAGATCGGGCCTGTAGCTTATTTTTGTCCCTAAAGAAGGAGACTTCACAAATCACAGTCCGAGTTCTGTTGGAATCACATTTGTCCAAAGCTTAACAAAACATATTAAATCTAAGCCCATCTGAGTTCTAACTGTGATTGTTCTCTAGTAGTATTCCAATACAATAGACCTGGTATGTTCAAAGCATAAGTGTGAGTTCCTCTGAAGAGTATTCTCATCAAAATTCAAGGATAAGATCGATCCAGTTACCGAGGTATCTCGGTAAGGCCTAATTAGAGTCTTAGAATCATTTTATAGCAGTCTCAACAGAGGGATGGCATTTGTAGTTCAGACAATAGCAGACCTGTGGAGCAATTTCTGAATAAGTTCTTCACTGACTGCAAAAGGATACTTTGAGGTTTATATCTGAGTAAGGGTTTCCTTGGGTCATTCTCTGTATTGGACCAGCGTGGAGGGCCACAGTAGTCCCATGAATATTGACCAACCACAGGCTGAGAGTATAAAACCTTAAGAGACAATACAAGGGGCATTTGTCTACAACAGTGTGAGATCTAATGTAAGGCTCTGTGAAGGCCTCATTGGATGTATAAAAGCTTTTACTTATCAGTCATTAAAATGCTTCTCTGTGAACATTCTGAGACAGAATTCTTCTGAGACAAACTTTGCATCTTGAATCCTTTATGCCAGACTTGTGTAAGATTCAATCGGCATTTATCTTAAGCAAAAGTTTGATGGTCATTGCATGGCCATTCCTTGATATCATTCACCAAATCTGTTGTAGCAAAATTTGCTTGTGAACTTATTGAGGCTTGACCCTGAGTATTGAACTTTGACAAAGCATCAAGACAGAAGTTGTTTTTCAGTGTATTCCTTGTATCCACTTCTGAAGTGAAGTTATGGCAGTCTAATCCCTATTTGTGACACTTGTTGTGCAACATCTATTAGTCATGTCAAATCTGAAAGGTCAGTTTCAGTGACAAGAAAGTAAGCAGATCCTCACAAGGAAGCAGAATTGTGCATCCATCAGCAGACTTGAGAACAGAGCAATCTAAAGCAAAAGAGATAGAATTTAGTGATCAGAGATTGCATAATATTGAACTGTAGTTTAAACTGATGATATGTTTTACAGTCCTGATACTGTTGAGAAACCAAGATGCTAGTAGATAATGATTGATTTCTCTTAACTTGATAATTACATGTGAATGTTTGTTGGTTTCTTATTAAATTTATATTCTCTTCATCAAGCAATTACCAAAATGTACATAATATGAAGATCACAAAGAGACAAAAGACACAAGAAATTAGGCTCCAAGCCAGGGCAAAACACCATAAGGGGGGGAAACCCAAGAAATCTTTTTCTTATAGAATCAGATCAAAGTGAGATATCCAAGACCCAAGACCAAGACTGCCACAAAGACCCCAAGTCAGCCCTCCTTCAAGTCTCCTCCAACCAAGTCAAAGTTAATAAAGTCAATGTTGATCAAACTTATCTAAAATCTGGTCAAACTTCTGAAAATTTCGGGCCTGCAATGATGGATGAATTTCGACCCTGTAGTAGCCTCATAAATTACAGGAATTTCGCATGTGTGAGCAGAAACTAGGGCAGAAAACAAGAATTTCTCTCTCCTTTGACTTTTGTTGATCTTTGTTAAAATTAGATAACCATGGTGTTCTATGCTTGATGCACTTTTACTTCAATCTTTCTTAGGCCCGATACAAAACAGCAATCACATAAACATGAAAGTAAAATGCTGATAGAACACAATAATAGATCAATAGAAGACAAGCAAAGGTGCTAGAATTTAGTGATCAGAGATTGCATAATATTGAACTGTAGTTTAAACTAATGATATGTTTTACAGTCCTGATACTGTTGAGAAACCAAGATGCTAGTAGATAATGATTGATTTCTCTTAACTTGATAATTACATGTGAATGTTTGTTAGTTTCTTATTAAATTTATATTCTCTTCATCAAGCAATTACCAAAATGTACATAATATGAAGATCACAAAGAGACAAAAGACACAAGAAATTAGGCTCCAAGCCAGGGCAAAACACCATAAGGGGGGGAAACCCAAGAAATCTTTTTCTTATAGAATCAGATCAAAGTGAGATATCCAAGACCCAAGACCAAGACTGCCACAAAGACCCCAAGTCAGCCCTCCTTCAAGTCTCCTCCAACCAAGTCAAAGTCAATAAAGTCAATGTTGATCAAACTTATCTAAAATCTGGTCAAACTTCTGAAAATTTCGGACCTGCAATGATGGACGAATTTCGACCCTGTAGTAGCCTCATAAATTACAGGAATTTCGCATGTGTGAGCAGAAACTAGGGCAGAAAACAAGAATTTCTCTCTCCTTTGACTTTTGTTGATTTTTGTTAAAATTAGATAACCATGGTGTTCTATGCTTGATGCACTTTTACTTCAATCTTTCTTAGGCCAGCTACAAAATAGCAATCACATAAACATGAAAGTAAAATGCTGATAGAACATAATAATAGATCAATAGAAGACAAGCCAAATATAGATCAGATTTACAATTCCTTTTGTCCAGCAAAGATATGAGATATTGTGGCATTACAACAGTCAGTGGGATGCTTCAACCAGCAAAGTCTTTCTCGGTCAGCCAGAATTTTCATGTGTCACACCCACAGCCCTCAAAGACAGCTCATCACAAGTCAATGCAAGTCAAACTAGGGACAACACAAAAAAGTCAACGCAAGCAGCTTCAGAAAAGTCAACGCAGCAAACTACGGCTTCAGTCAAACAGCCTGGAATTCCTCGATTTTAGTGCCCAGCTGTACGGCCTCCTAAAATCGGAATTTCTGCAGAAGATTGAGGTCAAAAAACCAAGGGTTTACCATGGTCAACGCTAGTCAACACTGCAGTAGAAAAGCCCTAAATAGATCAGCGCAAAAGAAAGCAGCTTCGCTCCACACATGTGAGGGAGAAAGGCCTCCAAAGGCTATCGAACCAATCAGATCACAATAAGAGAATGTGTGATGAGATAATGAGAAAATGACCTCCAAGCCTCTCCAATTTATATTCATCAATGAGGGTGTGTGACACATCTCTTAGGCATGTGGGATAAATTTAGCCGACCTTGCACATGTGGAAAATAAATTTAAAATCAATGTTCTGCTCATCCGATCAAGATGATCTTTAGATCAATATTGCACCTCTCCAAAAGAGGAATCCAAAAAAAATATGACCATCGTCATATGAGCAATGCAACATGGAGTTTGGACCTAGCTGCCCAAAATTAACACTCCCTCTCAACTATGGAAAACTCCATCTGTCCAAAAGTGCCATCCATCATGTACCAATCCAAACATCGTGGGTCATCCCGCCGTAACTTGCTTTGTTGGCTCTTTATTTCAGAACAAAAGGTGAGTCACAAAGACATCACGCGCAGCTGACCCGAAGTCAACTTAGAGATAAAAACCTCTCCCGGACTCAAAAGAGTCTCATACTAACCCGAAGTTAGTTTACTGACCCGAAGTCAGTTTAGAGGATAAAACACATGCCATCCTAGACATGAAGAGTACGACAATCTCCAATGTGTCCATTGGTCTTGCTATGGTCTCTATCCACATTTCCCACCTCATTGGCCAAATGAGAGGTACTTCCCATGAGTCCGAAACTCCATGGGTAGGATGCGTGTGGGGCACAGATCAGAGAGAGGCGAACCAACTCAATATCATAATGGTGGGGTAGAAGCACCACAAGGTTCGGCAAGCCTAGCCCCATGAGTGCTTATAGCTCCATGAAGTTATCCCCAAGTCCCCTGGAACTCCCATAGCTCATAGTCCAACTGAAGCAAGACCCTCAGAATAGGGTCTTTCCACGATTCCAAGCTTCTCACGGAAGTTTAAGAACTTGACCTTCCCCAAGGGCTTCGTGAGAATATCTGTGACCTTCTCATTAGTTACTATATGATCGAGCCTTATGGCGCCTCGCTGTACCATATCCCAGATAAAGTGGTACCTAATATCAATATGCTTGGATCAATCGTGGAACGTGGGATTCTTAGAAAGACAAATCCCACTCTGGTTATCACAAAGGATAACAACGGTATCTAGCACATGCCCGAACAGCTCACTAAAGAGCTTTCGCAACCAAACAACTTCACAACAAGCCATACTCATTGCAATGTATTCGGCCTCAGCAGTGCTCAAAGCCACCGACTTCTGCTTCCTGCTCATCCAAGATATCGAAGCAAAACCCAAGGTGAAGCAACATTCAGATGTGCTCTTGCGATCCACCACACTACCAGCCCAATCGGCATCAGTATCCATCGAGTCTCAGACTCCCGACAGTGTATCTCAGGCCATGGTTGATTGTGCCTCAAAGATATCTCAACGGATTCTTAGCACCAATTCAGTGAATGTGATGAGGCTCAACCATATGTTGACTCAAAGTGTTCACTGCAAAACATATGTCCAAATGGAAGTTCACTAAAAATATCAGGGCCCCTACGAGTTGTCGATACTTGGTAGGATTTGCTAGGACGGGCCCAACAGCGTTTCCACTCAACTTCTTAAAGTTGAGTTCCATTGGTGTCAACACAGACTTACAATCCACCATACCAAATCACTCCAACAACTTCACGACATACTTTCCTTGAGAAAGGAAAATCTCACCTGGCCTCTGCCAGACCTCCAAATATAGAAAGTAGTGCATCAGTCCTAGGTCTTTCATCTCAAACTCGGAAGCTAGCTCCCTCTTACACTGATGAATGAGAGGGTCAGCACCTGTCAGGAAGAGATCATCCACATAGAGAACCAAAATGAGAGGCTTTTCTCTATCAACCTTAAAATAAAGGTTTGGATCAGCATTACTTCGAGTGAAGCCCAGCTTCATCAAGTAGCTATCTATCCTCTCGTACCAAGCCCTGGGGGTTTGCTTCAACCCATAGAGGGCTTTCTTCAACCTGTATACATGGGTGTCTCTATCTCAGACTTTGAACCCCAGAGGTTGCTCCGCATACACCTCTTCCTTTATAGATCCATGCAGAAAAGTGGTCTTCACATCCATCTGATGTAGACTCCATCCTTGCATAGCAGCAAGGGCAATAATAGATCGAATGGTGGTATAGCGGGCCACAGGTGCAAATATATCATCGTAATTTATGCCTTCTTTTTAAGAGAAGCCTCGGGCAACGAATCTTGCCTTGTACTTTTCAGCACTTCCATCAGATCCATGCTTGATCTTATAGAGCCATTTCGAGGTGACAACAGATTTGTCCTCTGGTCTTGGGACCACTTCCCAAACATCATTCTTCATAATGGACTCATATTCTTCGTGCATAGCATCCTTCTAAACTTGATGCTTTACGGCTTCTTCAAATGTTCCAGGCTAATATTGTACTATTGTACTCATGGCTACTAGATACCCTTGGTATCTCTTCGGCTTCTTGCTTTCACGGAATCTTCCCCCTGGGGCAATATGTCTCTCGGCAACTTGAAGAGTATCCTTAAGCCATGAGGGTCTTCTCTTATTTGAAGGAGGTGGATCAATGGGATCTATAGGTCCTTCAACATCGGGCATCAGGTCACCTTCGGCTCTTCCAACTTCCCTGCTTCTTCATCTTCTTTGTCTTCCTTGGAGCTAGGAACATTTCTTACTTTCTTGAGGGCAGCATCTTCATCGAAGGTGACATCGTGGCATATCTCCACTTCTCTTTGACCAGGCACATAGATTCTATATGCCTTCAAAGTTTCACTGTAGCCCACAAACATTTCCTTCTTTCCAGAAGCATCCAACTTGCTTCTCTTTTCTTTCGACACAAGAAAGTAAACAGGACAACCAAAAACTCTAAAATGAGAAACATCAGGTTTCTTACCAGAGAAGACTTCTTCAGGAGTTTTGGAGTCCAGAGTGGAATGCGTGCATCTGTTTTGAACATACACAGTACCGTCTGCAACTTCTCCCCATAGAAACTTCGGAAGACCTTGGTCACATAGCATGTCGCGAGTAGCTTCCACAATGGTCCTGTTCTTTCTTTCAGCAACACCATTTTGCTCAGGAGTGTACGCAGTTGTGGTCTCCCTCTGAATGCCAGCTTCTCTACAAAAGTCATTAAACTCATTTGACTCATACTCGGTCCCATTGTCGGTCCTCAAAACTTTGATTTTCTTCTCGATGTGATTTTCCACCAAGGCCTTGAAGGTACGGAACCATTTGAATGTTTCGTCCTTCTTCAAAAAAAATATATCCAGGTCTTGCGGGAGAAGTCATCTGTAAAAGTCATGTAATATGAACATTCTCCCAAGGATGTTACAAGAAGCATACCGCATAAGTCATAATGTAATCAACTACAAGATATCGCTTGTCTTTGTGGCACTTGAGGGAATGTTCCCCTTGGTATGCTTCCCTTCAAGACAACCTCGTCTTAACATATACCTTCATGATCATCTCTCAATTCAAGCATCCCTGTCACCACCTTCCTTGCTTCGGGAAGGGCTTTGTAATGAAAGTGTGCAAACCTCCGGTGCCATAACTATGTTTGAAGAGTTGTATCACATGTCATATCCCCCAATGGACTTCCTCCAACCTAGTAGAGTGTATCAACTCTAAAACCAATAGAAAGAGCTTCCTTGAAGTTCTTCTACCAGATAAGTACATTTCCATCAACGAATGCCACCTTGAACCCTTTGTCTTCCATTGCCGAAATGGACACAAGGTTCTTCTTCAAATTAGGTGCATACAACACATCTTGTAATCAGATGACTTGACCCTAAGATAAATGGAGGGTCACAGTCCCTGTCCATTTCACAGGATAGGTGGCATTATCTCCAAGGATAATTTCCAGATTAGTATCATTATCAACCAAATCAAAAAGGGCTTCTTTATAACCAATGAGGTGCCTTGAAACACCACTATCAATTAACCAGACATCCAGGGTGTCGGGTGGAGATGCAGCAGAGAGAGCAGATACAAGAATAAAATCATTTCTCTTATTATCAACAACATTAGACTCATCATACCTAGAATTTCTTGACCTCTTGAAAGGTTGCCCATTTCCATTACGATCAGAGGGAGCCTTCCTTTTTCCTTGGAACCTGTTGTTCCTGCCATTCCTTCTCGAGTTATTGTTGTCATCATCCCTAGGAGAGTCCCTTCTATTAGGGCACTCTCTTGCATATTGATCAGTCTTGTTACAAGTGTAACTGTAAATTTATGTAGATTTTCTATGCTTGATGCAACTTTACTTTTTACTACAGCAATCACATAAACAATCAAGTAAAATGCTAATAGAACATACCAGTGGATCTACAGAAGACAAACCAAAAACAGAAAAATGTGGTGGTGCGTTACGACGGTCAACAAGATGCTTCAACCAGCAAAGTCTCCTTGGTCAACCAACCCAGCATGTGTCACAACAACCCTCAAAACAGCCACACGGTCAACTCAAAGTCAACCCCAAAAAAGTCAACGCTATCCAGAAAAGTCAACGCAAGACAGCAACAAGAAAGTCAACATAGCTCGGTCTTCGGTCAACCTTTTGACCTCGATTCTTGTGCCAACATGTATGGCCTTCCAAAATCGAAGCCTCCACCAATTTTCAACATATTTGGACCATGCGTTGACCAAAGTCAATGCTGGTCAAACTTGCGTGGAAACCCTAGCTGCAATAAATTCGCCCAAACCCTAGCTGCAGTAAATTCATCCTTCTTCCCACATGTGAACCAAAACTACTTCCAAGGAGCTCGTACTAAATCAAAGGAGGAGATGATGTGTGAGGATGACATGAGTGAAAAAGTCCTCCAATGTTGACTCTATTTATATCAATCACTGAGGTGTGTGACACATCTGCTGGGGGTGTAAAACCTTAAGGCCGACCAGCACATATTTGAAATTATTAAAAATAAATGTTCTGCTCATCAGATTAAGATCAATTTTAGATCGATCTTACACCTCTCCAAAAGAGGAACCCAATAAAAATATTGGTATCTTCATCTGAGCATCACAACATGGAGTTTGGACCTAGTTGTCCAATTTTAACACCCCCTCTCAACTAGGGAGAACTCCATCCACTTGTGCAATCAAACATCGTGCATCATCCCGCCGTAACTTGCCTTGCTGGCCTCTTTATTTCAGAACAGAAGTGGGTCAATCACAAAGACATCATTCCCTAGCTGACAGATTTAGCCTAGAGGTCCGAAACCTCTATCAGACTCACAAAGAGTCTCATACCAACCCGAAGTTGGTTTACCTGACCCGAAGTCAGTAGGAGGTTCGAAACCTCGCTTGGACTCAAGAGAGTCATATATACTAATCCGAATTTAGTCTCACTGACCTGAAGTCAATTGGAGGTCCGAAACCTCACATGGACTCAAAGAGTCACATAACAACCCAAAGTTGGTTTATCTGACCTGAGTCAGTAGGAGGTCCGAAACCTCACTAGACTTGATCTTAGATCCAGTGGTTGGACACGTGTCATCCTAGATAGAGAGTATGACAATCTCTGATGCGTCCATCAATCTTTGCTACTAGTCTCTAGCTTTTCCCACCTCATTGGCCAAATGAGAGGTACTTCCCATGAGTCTGGAACTCATGGGTAGGATGCATACGGGGCACAAATCATGAGAGGCGAACCAACTCATCATCACGGTGGGGCCCAAGCACACCAACAAGGTTCGGCAAGCCTAGCCCTATGGTTGCTTATAGCTTCGAGAAGCTATCCCCAAAGCCCCCCGGGGCTCCCAGAGCTCATCATCCAACAGGACCCTCAGAATAGGGTCCATGATTCCAAGATTCTCACAGAAGGTTAGGAACATGACCTTCCCCAAGGGCATAGTGAGAATATCCGCAACCTGCTCATCAATTCCTATGATCGAGCCTTACGGTGCCTCGCTATACCATATCTCGGATAAAGTGGTACCAGCCATCAACATGCTTGGATCGATCGTGGAACACGGGATTCTATGACAAACGAATCCCCCTCTAGTTATCACAAAGGATAACGGTGGCATCTAGCACATGCTCGAACAGCTCACTGAAGAGCTTTCGCAACCAAGTGACTTCACAACAGGCCATACATGTTACAATGTATTCGGCCTCAGTGGTGCTCAAGGCTACCGACTTCAGTTTCTTGCCCGAAGCAGATCTACGTGTGAAGTAGCATCCAAATGTGCTCTTGCGATCCACCACACTGCCAGCCCAATCAACATCAGTATAACCAAGGAGTGTCATGCTCCTGGCAGTGTATCTCAGCCCAAGGTCCACGTGCCCTAGAGATATCTCAAGAGTTTCTTGGCACCAACCCAATGAATGTTATGATCAACCATGTGTTGACTCAAAGTGTTCACTACAAAACATACGTCCGGACGGGTGTTCACTAAGAACATCAGGGCCCGTACGAGTTGACGATACTCAGTAGGATTTGTCAATACGGGCCCAGAAGCGCTGCCGCTCAACTTCTTGAAGTTGAGCTCCATCGGTGTCGACATAGACTTGCAGTCCACCATACTAAATCTTTCCAGAAGCTTCACAATGTGTTTTCCTTGAGAAAGGAAAATCTCGCTAGGTCTCTGCCAGACCTCCAGGCCTAGGAAGTAGTGCATCAGTCCTAGGTCTTTCATCTCAAACTCAGCAGCGAGCTCCCTCTTGCACTGATGAATGAGAGGGTCAACACCTGTCAGGAAGAGGTCGTCCACATACAACACCAGAATGAGAGGCTTCTCTCTATGAACCTTGAAGTAAAGGTTCGGATCAACATTACTACGAGTGAAGCCCAGCTTCATCAGGTAGCTATCTATCCTCTCATACCAAGCTCTAGGTGCTTCCTTCAACCCATAGAGGGCTTTCTTCAACCTGCAAACATGGGTATCTTGATCTTGGACTTCGAACCCCAGAGGTTGCTCCACATACACCTCTTCCTTTATCGCACGATGCAGAAGTGCGGTCTTCACATCCATCTGATGAAGACTCCATCCTTGCGTAGCAGCAAGGGCTATGATAGATTGGATGGTGGTCACAGGTGCAAATATGTCATCACAGTCTATGCCTTCTTTTTGAGAGGAGCCACGGGCAACGAATCTTGCCTTGAACTTTTCAGCACTTTCATCAGATCCATGCTTGATCTTGTAGAGCCATTTTGAGGTGACAACTGCTTTGACCTCCGGTCTAGGAACCACATCCGAGACATCATTCTTCATTATGGACTCATACTCTTCGTGCATAGCATCCTTCTAGACTTGATGCTTTACGACTTCCTCAAAAAGATCCAGGTTCGGATTGTACAATAGTACTCATGGCTGCTAGATACCCTTGGTATCTACTCGGCTTCTTGCTTTCACGGAATGTCCCCCTTTGGGGCCATATGTCCCTCAGCATCCTCGAGAGTGTCCCTGAGCCATGATGGTCTCTTTCCCAGTGAAGGAGGTGGATCAATCGGGTCCTTTGGTCCTTCAGCATCAGGGATCGTCTCATCCTTCGGTTCCTCTTGATTTCCAGGCCTTGCTTCATGATCTTCCTTGGATCTCAAAAGATTGACTACTTTCCTCAGGGAAGCATCTTCATCAAAGGTGACATCATGGCATATCTCCACTTTCCTTTGACCAGGCACATAGAATCTATAGGCCTTCGAAGTTTCGCTGTAGCCCACAAACATTGTGGTCTCCCTCTTGATGCTAGCTCCTCTACAAAAGTTCTTGAACTCGTTCGACTCATATTCAGTGCCATTATCGGTCTGTCGGATAGCATCTCATGTCATTGCTCCCAGTGGACTTCCTCCAACCTAGTAGAGTGTATCAATTCTAGACCCAAACGTGATAGCTTCCTTGAAGCTCTTCTTCCACATGCGCACCTTTCCATCAGTGAATGCCACATTGAAACCTTTGTCTTCCATGGTCGATATAGACACAAGGTTCTTCTTCAAATTAGGTACATAGAGTACATCCTGCAAGCGGAGGACTTGACCTTGAGACAAGTGGAGGGTCACAGTCCCTGTCCCTTTCACGGGATATGTGGCATTATCTCCAAGGATAATTTCCAGATTAGTATCCTTCTCAACCATATCAGAAAGTGCTTCTTTGAACCCAGTGATGTGCCTTGAAGCACCACTATCTATCAACCAGACATCCATAGTGTCGGGTGGAGATGCAGCAGAGAGGGCAGATACAAGAGTGAATTCATTTCTTTTATCAACAACATTTGATTCCTCATACCTGGAATTTCTTGACCTTTTGAAAGGTTGATCATTTTCGCCGGAGGGAGCCTTCCTCTTTCCCTGGAACCTGTTGTTCCTTTGATTGCCATCCCTCCGGTTGTTGTTGTTGTCATCACCATCAGGAGAATCCTTCTTGAAAGGACATTCTCTAGCATAGTGACCAGGCCTATGACAAGTGAAGCACTTGCCCTTCTTTCCTTCAGCCCCTGCTTTTCCTTTGTTCTTTGGGCCACCAGAGTTCTTCTTTCTAGAATGAGCAGTGGATGCAGCATTTCCGTCATTTCCATACTCCTTCATTCTTGATTCTTCTTGAACGCATCTTGACAGTACTTCGTCAAAGTCAAGTATCACATTATTATTTAGAATGGTAGTGTTGAACACATGCCATTCGGATGAGAGCCCTCCAAGTGCGGTGAGTACCATCTCTCAATCAGCTATTGTCTCCCTAATAGCCAGCAGATTGTTCCTGATCTCGGTCAACTTCAGAAAGTATGATTGGACAGACTCATCCCTGCCCTTCTTCAGATTCTTCAATTGATTCTTGAATAATAGTACTTGATTTGCACTGTTGGCCTTGAACATGAGGACCAACTTATCATACATCTCTTTGGATGTGCCCAACTCAGAGATGTAGGCCACTAGACTTTTATGAATGGATTCCCTAATCATCAGCTTTGCTTTGATCTCCCCCTTCTTGTACTTTGTTTTGGCAGCAGCAGTAGCAGTGGATGGAGGTTCTTGAATTTTACCCTGCACATAGTCCATGACACCTTGGTCTTCCAATTTGAGATCCAATATCATCTTCCAAGCATGGAAGTCATCCTTCCCAGTCAATTTGTCATCCTCCTTGAAGCCATAGTTTGTGGAACCCATTTTCCTCTTCGGTGATTGCAACAAATAGGGCTTGTCTTCACCTCAGCTCTGATACCATGTAAATTTATGTAGATGTTATATGCTTGATGCAACTTTACTTTTTACTACAGCAATCACATAAACAATCAAGTAAAATGCTGATAGAACATACCAATGGATCTACAGAAGACAAACCAGAAACAGAAAAATGTGGTGGTGCGTTACAACGGTCAACAGGATGCTTCAACCAGCAAAGTCTCCTTGGTCAACCAATCCCGTATGTGTCACAACAGCCCTCAAAACAGCCACACAGTCAACTCAAAGTCAACCCCAGAAAATTCAACGTTGTCCAGAAAAGTCAACGCAAGACAATAGCAAGAAAGTCAATGTAGCTCGGTCTTCGGTCAACCTTTTGACCTCGGTTCTTGTGCCAACATGTACGGCCTTCCAAAATTGAAGTCTCCACCAATTTTCAGCCTATTTGGACCATGCGTTGACCAAAGTCAATGCTGGTCAAACTTGCGTGGAAACCCTAGCTGCAGTAAATTCGTCCAAACCCTAGCTGCAGTAAATTCGTCCTTCTTCCCACATGTGAACCGAAACTGCTTCCAAGGAGCTCGTACTAAATCAAAGGAGGAGATGATGTGTGAAGATGACATGAGTGAAAAAGTCCTCCAATGTTGACTCTATTTATATCAATCACTGAGGTGTGTGACACATCTACTGGAGGTGTAAAACCTTAAGGCCGACCTGCACATATTTGAAATTATTAAAAATAAATTAAAAACAAATGTTCGCTCATCAGATTAAGATCAATTTTAGATCGAGCTTACACCTCTCCGAAAGAGGAACCCAATACAAATAATGGTATCTTCATCTGAGCATCACAACATGGAGTTTGGACCTAGTTGTCCAATTTTAACAGTAACATCTTCCCTTCCTTCCTTTGGACCCCTCTCTACCATGGTTTTGATTTCTCGGGCCACCATGGTTCTTCTTCTTTGCATGAGCGGCGAAGGCAGTAGGGTCACTTCCATTACCATCAGAGACATACTCCATCATTCTTGTGTCCTCTTGAGTGCATCTCGTCAATATTTCATCAAAATCAGGAATCACATTATTATTGAGAATAGTGGTATTGAATACATACCAATCACAGGGGAGACCTCCAAGTGCAATAAGAACCATCTCTTGATCAGATATTGCTTCCCCAATAGCGAGGAGGTTATTCCTGATTGCAGTGAGCCTCATAAAATAGGACTGAATAGATTCATCCTTACCCTTCTTGATATTCTTCAATTGATTCCTGAAGAAGAGGATTTGATTAGCATTGTTAGACCATGCTCACCAGCTTATCATACATCTCCTTAGATGTCTTCAGCTCAGAAATGTAAGCAACCAAGTGCATATGAATAGAATCCCAGATAATCATTTTTGCTTTGATTTCCCCTTTTCTATACTTCGTCTTCGTGGGAGCAGCTGCATTTGATGGAGGCTCTTGAATATTCCGCTATACATAGTCCATCACATCTTGATCTTTTAGCGCCAAATACAAGGACATCTTCCATTCATAATAATCAGACTTATCAGTCAATTTATCATCAGCCTTGAAACCCTTGTAGGTTGAGGAGACCATTTTTCCTTGATAGGATTTCTTCCTTCAGAGATAGCTTCTAACACCAGCTTGGACTCTTGGACTTTGTCTTCACCTCAGCTCTGATACCATGATAAAATTAGATAACCATGGTGTTCTATGCTTGATGCACTTTTACTTCAATCTTTCTTAGGCCCAATACAAAATAGCAATCACATAAACATGAAAGTAAAATGTTGATAGAACACAATAATAGATCAATAGAAGACAAGCCAAATATAGATCAGATTTACAATTCCTTTTGTCCAACAAAGATATGAGATATTGTGGTGTTAGAGCAATCAGTGGGATGCTTCAACCAACAAAGTCTTTCCCGGTCAGCTAGCACTTTCATGTGTCACGCCCATAGCCCTCAAAGACAGCTCATCACAATTCAACGCAAGTCAAACCAGGGACAGCGCAGAGAATTCAACGCAGGAAGCTTCAGAAAAGTCAACATTGAAAACTAGGGCTTCCGTCAAACAGCGCGGAATTCCTCGATTTTAGTGCCCAGCTGTACGGCCTCCTGAAATCGGAATTTATGCAGAAGATTGAGGTCAAATGACCAAGGTTTGACCACGGTCAACGCTGCAATAGAAAAGCCCTAAACATATCAGCGCAGGAAACAGAAAGCCCTAAACAGATCAGCGTAGAAAACAAAAGCTTTGCTCCACATGTGTGAGGGAAAAAGGCCTCCAAAGGCTACCAAACCAATCAGATCACAATGAGAGAATATGTGATGAGATGATGAGAAAATAACCTCCAAGTCTCTCCAATTTATATTCATCAATGAGGATGTGTGACACATCTCTTAGGCATGTGGGATAAATCTGGCCAACCTTGCACGTGTGGAAAATAAATTCAAAATCAATGTTCTGCTCATCCAATCAAAATGATCTTTAGATCAATCTTGCACCTCTCTAAAAGAGGAATCCAACAAAAATATGACCATCATCATATGAGCATTGCAACATGGAGTTTGGACCTAGTTGCCCAAAATTAACAATTTTCTTCTTCTTCTTGCATAGAAATCGAAGTGATGGATGAGTGAGTGAATGAGGTCGAACTACCTTGTATTTATACATGTCCAGGAGGTCGAATAGCTACCCCTAGGGCCGATTTGGTCTTGTGGATGACATTTTGACTCTGACTCAAAACAAAAATAATTTTCCTTTTCTTACAAGAAATCCAATGTGACTTTGACTCAATTACATTTCTTTGACTCATGATAATTTTCTTTTCTATTCAATTGATCCTATAAGCATGAAGAACATGATTTGACTAGAAATAAAATAATAATAATGAATATAATATATACATCAATAGTACTTTTGAATTTCATTATGAAGACCGACACTAGTTATATTTCCAACACTCCCTCTTAACTAGGGAGGTATTCACAATGACACAATAGGATACTCTCTAGTTGAAATATTCTCATAAGAAGGGATTCAGATTCATAACCATCATCATAATCAGCATTGTCAAAAATAGCAAGGCCTTGAATACCAAGCTCTATCTCTCCACTAGATCATAGCACAATATTGGGAGGCATTAATTTGGACACCACCTCCTCTCTAACCACATACCCCATCACAGGCGTATCCTTATCTTGGATACACATCCTCAAAGAATATTGGTCTTCAAGACTATTCTTATCTTGGATACAAATCCTCAAAGAATATCGGTCCTTGATGCTTATCCAATCCACCATTCTCTTTACCAGTGTCTTCATTAGGCTTACAGTTGTTAGTCCTGGCCATAGTGCATGTCACATGAAGAATATGGTGTCCACCCTCACTCCCTTTCAACTAGGGAGGAGATCCTCACTCCCTCTCAAACAGGGAGAGATAACCACAAGCCTAAGCTTGTCTCAAAAATACTCATTAATGCACCGGCTACTGTTCTTACATGGAGAATTGTTGTAGCTTCTCGGCTCCTATCTGCATCACACCATAACTAGCTTCGACCTTCCTAGTTTCCTGACAATATTTTATATTGAAATCAACATGTCATCAAATAGTTCATCAAACGCCTTATGGAGCCAAACCTCTTCATAGAATATTTGCACAAGCGTTCACACCTTTCTTCGTATTGTAACAGAAATTTATTTCACGCTCTTTAAGAAATCATATCAGCTCCAATCATTAGAAGTATCTCTATCAGCATCAATATTGTCAACCCAATCAATGTGTTCCTAAACTAATTAGAGCTCCCTCTTCTTGGCTGAAGTGGGTGAACTTCTTCCGTTGTGTTGCCATATAATTGACTTCTTCTTCCTCCTTAATCTTCATGCTTTGCCATGTTATTCCAAGAAATTATATCAGTTCCAAACATTAGTAGTATCTTTAAAGCCATCAGTACTATCAACCAATCAGTTGCTGATACAATATTACAGTTCTTCAATCATCTTGTTCCTTTTGATCATGAGCTTGTCTTTTTTTGCTTCTATATATTCTTCCGGGAAGCCATGCCATATCTCAAACATCATTGATATCATTTCTAGAGTTGCCAAAATGATCGATATATAATCTTGAGTCAAGTTGAAGGATCCTTCATGTTAATTCTTGTTGTGGGCTCTCTCTGAGGTTTTCTTTCGCATTACTTAGCTTCACATTGAATAACAACCATAAGTTCTGCCAATAATTTGTTCTGCTACCATATGTCAAACAACCATCTAGAAGAGTCTTGACTTTCCTTTTCAACTGTTTGACCAAGACATACAATCCTTTCGCTTTTAATTTTTTTCCCATGTACATTTTTTATCTAAATGCATCATGTTCTTCCTTCAACTCCCTCTGAAGATATGAGTCCTCTTTTGAGATAGTTGATTGCAATATGTTTATAGAAACTTCTTCCAAGCTGCCAATTAATCGACTTCTTTGACCAAAACTTACTTCTTCAAACTTCTATGGAAGTGATGTCCATGGAATGTAGGATGATGAGATTCCTCCTTTGTGATAAGAGTAACCTCATTTATGTTGTTTCTAGACTGTTCTTCAATAAATAGACTTCTGCTATGTTCCTTGAATTTTCAAATGCTAAACTTTGGTCGTATCGCTAGACTTGGTGCTTCAAACAAAATATCATGTTGGAGAGACTTCTATGATGCTGCATAATGACCTTGACTTTGCTATTGTTCTATTTCTATTGTAAATCTTGTAGTTCTTGCTTGCTAGATGACTGCTTCTAAATATTCATGATGTAATTAACAACTTTTACTTGCTATGGTGACTGTAGAAGACTTGTGATTGAGGAATAATGTGTAGACAACTTTGATGATCCAAACTCTTCTATTCTTGCTTGCTAGATGATAAGTTGATTGCTTTCAACTCTTTGTGATAAGATGCAACCAAGTGTTCCTTCTAGAATTCTATGTAGACTCTCTCTTACAATGCTATATGCTTCTTCAATGACTCTATAATTTGCAAACCCCAAGAATCTTCTATACTTCAAATGTAACTGTAATTACTACTCTAACCATTATCTTCTAATAAGAAATGAAAACAATCTTCTCACAAACCTGGTATTTGCCAATTTCTCCAATAGTAAAGGTCCTTGTTGTCTTCAACCTTAGGTTTCTTTTCGGTTTCTTCATCTTTTGCAATATGTGTTTCACTTCTTTCTTTCCTCTTGTTGTTTTTCATTGCAACCAAAGCATTGCACTTTAGACATGTCTCGGTTTCCATGTGGCTTATTGTTGTTGTTATTGTTATGATGAGGTCTAAATCTTCTAAATATTCCAAACCTCTTTCTTGAACTAGAAAGAAAGCTTGAGAATTTTCATTATTGGGTTTAGTGTAATCCTTGGCTTTTAACCTTGCTTCTTCTAAAACACGTTGAGCCCAAAGTTCTTCAAATGTTGGGGTTTCTTTTCGTGCGTAAATGCTACTTATAAAACCACTCCAATATGGAGATAGAGAATTGAGTATGGAAGTGATTAATGATTTCTCCAAGTCCTTGAAGTTGATCCTTTAATTTTGAGACTTTCATAAGGTATGAGGCCATATCTTCATCTTTTGATATCCTTGTCCCATAAAGTTGATTTCTTAGAGAGATTTTTTGACCCGTAGTATTGATGGAATATAGTCTCACCAATTTGTCATAGACTTCTTTGGATGTGGACAGATCTGAAACAAAAGAGATGAGGTGATCCTTGATAGACTCAAAGAGGATTATTTGAGCCCTAAATTCTCCCTTATTGTACTTGGCCATTTCTTGAGCCTTGTCCTTATCTGGCTTTTTAACTTTTCCTAGAATGAAATCCATGACTTCATTTTCTATGAGAACCATATCATTTTTCCTTTTCCAGGCCTTGAAATTAGAGGCTCCATCAAGTTTGTTTCCTTCCTTAGAAGCTCCATCAAGTTTGTTTCCTTCCTTACAAATAGATGCCATTTGACTGGACGATAGAGACATAGAGTATAGTAAAGTACTTACTTGTCAAAGGAGAAGAGGTTGTTATAAGATTCCTTCCAAGAATGTTGATGATGCTTCCAAGAATCTCCAAAGATGTTCTTGACTGGTGGCTGCTATAGTGATGTCTTCAAGGATGGTTGCTACTAAAATGTCTTCAATCTGCTATAATGACTTCTTCAATGATGGGTGATGAATGAGCAATGTTTCCAAAAGCCTTCAATAATGTCAAAGGAGAGAAATTGTTGCTACAATGTTCTTCTTCAAAATTGAGATAATTGTTGTAGAAGTGTCTTCAAATATGCCAACAAAAAGTGATCTTCAAGTTGCCTTTCCTTCACCTTAGCTCTGATACCATGTTGAGAAACCAAGATTCTAGTAGATGATGATTGATTTCTCTTAACTTGATAATTACTTGTGAATGTTTGTTGGCTTCTTATTAAATTTATATTCTATTCATCAAGCAATTACCAAAATGTACAAAATATGAAGATCACAAAGAGACAGAAGACAAAAGAAATTAGGCTCCAAGCCAAGGCAAAATCCCACAAGGGGGAAAACCCAATAAATCCTCTTCTTATAGAATCAGATCGGAGTGAGATATCCAAGACCCAAGACCAAGATCAAGACTACCACAAAGACCCCAAGTCAACCCTCTTTCAATTCATCTCCAACCAAGTCAAAGTCAACACTAGTCAAACTTCTCTATAATCTAGTCAAACATCTAAAAATTTCGGACCTGCAATGATGGTTGAATTTCAGCCTTGTAGTAGCCTTAGAAATTACAAGAATTTCACACGTGTGAGCAGAAACTAGGGCAGAAGAAAATAATAATAATAATAATAATTTCTCTCTACTTTGACTTTGTTGATTTTCTTCTTCTTCTTGCACATAAATCTAAGTGATGGATGAGTGAGGGAATGACGTCGAATTGCCTTGCATTTATACATGTCCAAGAGGTCGAATAACTGCCCCCAGGGCCGACTTGTCCAAGGAGGGCCAACTTGTCCAAGAAGGGTTGACTTGGTCTTGTGGATGACATTTTGACTCTTTGACTCAAAACAAAAATAATTTTCCTTTTCTTACAACAAGTTCAAATGGGACTTTGACTCAATTACATTCTTTGGCTCATAATAATTTCTCTTTTTGACTCAATTGATCCTATACACATGAAGAACATGCTTTCACTAGAAATAAATAATAATAATGAATATAATAAATACATCAATAGTACTTCTGAATTTCATTATGAAGACCGACACTAGTTACATTTCCAACAGATACCACATATACTGCTGAGCAAAAATATCAGTGTGTGACTAGTATGTGTTGAGTCAGCATGTCATATGTAGAGGTTGGTGTGGTTAATGTGTTGAGGATGACAGAGTTTGTCATGAGGAGAATGTACATGGAGAGATTATGATGTATATGAATTTGCTGAGAGGGCTTCATGCCATATTGCAGATATGCTATGGTTTGATCTTATTGGAGAGAGTTGATAGTTGTAGTGAGATTATTGATTTGTTGTTGAGAGACATAGTGGATCCAGAGTTTGATGCTGTTGATGTATTGGGAAAAGCTAGCGTTTGATTTGTTTGTTAGAGGCATGTATTGCAAAAATAGATGTTGAGCAGAGAAATGATTATTGATGTAAGTTGTCAGGGTTTGCCACTGATGTACATATTGAGTAGAAGCAGATCTAATTGAGCAGAAATTGTATTGCAGTTTTCTTTTGTATTGATATTGAGTACGGGTGGATCCAGATTGAAAATTGTGAAGCGTGGTCCACTGTTGTGAATTGTTGAGTAGGGTCGCAGGGTGGTGCAAGGTAAGATATTGGAGTCTCCTTCAAGTTGGATCCTGAGAACACTTCAGGGTGGCAGGTTGGTGCTAGGGAAGGTCTGAGCCTGCACAAGGCATTAGAGCATCCTTTCAGTCAGAGTTGATAAACCAGGGCATTGGAGCGTCCTTCCAGTTGGAGCTGGTAAATCAGGGTGTTAGAGCATCCTTCAGGTATGAAATTTTTATCTATTGCAGTAACTGGAAATTATTCTTCCAACTCTAAATTTAATTATGCACCTTTTTTGCTACGGCAAACAACAAATAAAATCATAACTACAATTTTCACCATAAAAATACTGAAAACTAAGAAATGCTAGTACATACACATGAATTTTGGCAAAGTTATTTTTGGACAAGTGTCCCCAGAAAAACCCAATGCGGGAAAACCGGTGCAGCAGATGAGGGTTTTATTATTATTCTTCAGCAGCAATTCTGAGTACAATAATTTAGATGCTCAATCGGCAATCTAATATGAGGAAAATACTGGAAAATTTGTTGTGAGAATTTTCTCTCACCCCACAACTAATTTTTGCCTCCGAAATTACCTCCCTAGCCTCTGCATTGAGCCTCCTACGTCACCCTCCGCGCAGTGCCTGCACAGACCCCATGGGGATTTCGACCTTCCCTCCTTTGCCTCTTCTCGAAACTGAAAACTTCCTCGTGAAATACTGCTACCCTCCTCTTCCACGTGCTACTCACCCTCTGGCTCTATCTTCTTTGCTAAATTACTGCCACTGAGAAAATTGAATTGCCTGGGCAACTGAGTATCTGCACTAGTGTCCTCTCCATCTACCCATCAACTTCTTCTTATGATCTTCTATTGGAGCACCAACAACCAATATTAAAACATAATCGATGGCCCATATTAACTCTCTGTCAATCTATTTGAGTTTCTAGATGATTCTCGCCTTACTCAATTAATATTGATTAATTAACCATATTCCCTAAGTTTAGACTCAAGAAATATTTAAAAATTGTTTAATAATCTAATTGAGACACTTCTAGACGGAAATTCCAGAAACGATTTATGGGTTTTGGATATCTCATGTTTTCTAGCCTCTCCATAAAATTTCGTGGCTAGAACACATCCGATGCTACAAAAACTAACACTCCCTCTTAGCGAGGAATGTGTTCTAATGTTGCACACCCTACCACAACACCCTATCTCTACATATTCTCTTGTCACGCAGTTGATGTCTGGCTGCTACAACCCACCAACCACTGCACAACTCTGATATTCACTGCATCTGTGCTGTTGTTAACTCTGTTGTACTGTTGTCAACACTGCATCTGCACTGCAAATCCCTCTCCTTTATTGTTGTTGCAACTGAGAATCATACAAAGTAATTTGTCTCTACTACTAAAACGGGTTCTCCACTATACCCATATGTTCTCTAAAATAAACGAACTTAGCTCTCCCTAGAGCGTTCGTGAGTATATCTGCAACCTGCTCTTCTATGGTAACATACTGTAGCTGGACTGCTCCACGTTGTACACAATCTCTAATGAAATGACACCGAATATCTATGTGCTTTGACCTATCATGAAACACTGGATTCTCAAAGAGCTTTATGCAACTCTGATTATCACAGTAGACACCGATCGCCTCCATCCTCTGCCTGAACAAGCTTACTAGCAGCTTCTGAAGCCATATAGCTTTGCACGTAACTGTGTTGGCTACCATATACTCTGCTTCTACAGAGCTCAGTGCTATTGACTTCTACTTCCTGCTACACCAAGAAACCATCCCTGATCCAACACTAAATCAGTACCCAGGGGTACTTTTCCTATCCACTGAATTGTCTGCCCAATCTACATCTGTGAACCCACAAAGTCTCTTGCCATCCCCTCGACAATATGCCCTGTTGCTTCCCAATGTACCCTCTTCCACTCTACCATGAACTGACTTAGGGTATTGACTGTGAAGAAAATATTTGACCTAGTGTTGACCGGATACATGAGAGACCCAATAAGTTGTCTATACAAGGTGGGGTCGACATCCTTGTCATCTGATGCATCTATCTTCTTCCAATTGGTGATCATGGGCATAAACATGGGTCTGCAATCTTGCATTCTAAACCTTTTCAGAATATTTGTAGTGTATCTTCCTTGCCCAAGGAATATCTCCCCATCCTTCTGCCACACTTCCAATCCTAGGAAATAGTGCATCAACCCAAAATCCTTCATGTCAAACTCTACTGCCAGGTTCCTCTTGCAATCCTCTATGAGCCCTGATGATCCTGTCAAAAAGAGATCATCCAAATAAAAAACTAGGATGAGTGGCTCACCCTCTACCATCAAATAGTAAAGGTTGGGATATGTCACTCTTAACGAATCCCACCTGCTGCAAGTAGTTGTCAATCCTACCATACCATGCCTTGGGAGCCTGCTTAATTCCATATAGAGCTTTCTTCGGTCTGCACACATGAGTGCACCCCTCATGAGTCTCTAAGCCCTCTGGTTGTTCTATGTACACTTCTTCGTCTATCACCCTGTTCAAGAAGGTTGTCTTGACATCCATCTGGTGAATCTACCATCCCATCTGAGCTGCTAAGGATATAACTGACCAGATAGAAGTGTATCTGGAAACTGGAGCGAAGGTCTCCTCATAATCTATCCCTTCTTTTTGTGCATACCCCTTTTCCACGAACCTAGCCTTGTACTTTTCCGCATTGTCATCTGCAACATATTTGGTCTTGTAGATCCATCTAGAACCTACAATTTATCTGTCTTTTGGCCTTGTTCATGATAGAGCTATACTATTCTACCATGGAATCTACCTATAATTGATGTTATGCGGCCTCCTGAAAGCTGGAAGGTTCTGCACCCTGAGCCACCAATGCTTGGTACCTGTTAGGCTGTCTGCGTTGTCTTTTGTCCATCCTAGGAGCTCCAATAAACTCCTCTGCATCTCTCAATGTCTGACGAACCTCTCTGCTAGCTCGACCACTAGTCGTGGGAGGTTCAACCAACTCCTCCTCATCCTGCCTCTCCTGCTCCGTCTACTGAGAACTCCCCGGATTTCCTACACCTAAGGAAACACTGGCACTGGTCACGTTACTCGATCCTTATGATTGTCCTCCTGCTTGTCCCACTGGCTTCCACTGTGGTTGCCCCTGTTGTTGGACCAAAGGAGCTTCTGTTGACTGATTCTAATCACCTGCAAGCATCTCATGAGATCTCCTGAAAGCTCATTCCTCCATGAAATTCACGTCTCGCCTCACTACAATCTTCCTATTGCTAGGAATGTAGATCTTGTATGCCTTTGAGGTTTCGCTATACCCAACGAAGAAACCCTTTTCTGCAGCCTAATCCATTTTGGTACATCTCTCATCTGGCATGTGGCAATAAATAATGCTACCAAAAATTTTGAAGTGACTAACTTCTTGCTTCTTCCCTGTCAAGACTCCTGGTGTTTTCTTCCCCAATGCTTTATGAGGAGTCTTGTTTTGAATATATACTGTCGTGTTATATGCCTCTGCCCATAGAAATCTGGGTAAATCCTAGTCATATAACATAGCCTTTGTGGCTCCAACAATGGTTCTGTTTTTCCACTCCGCTACCCCATTCTGCTATGGATTATATGGAGTTGTCCATTCTCTCTTGATGCCTTCCTTTGCACAAAAATATGTGAAGTATTTATCAATATATTCTCCACCATTATCTGAGTGAAGCACCTTGATCTTCTTCCGTGTCGCATTCTCCACGAGAGCTTTAAACTCTCTGAAATGATCAAAAACCTCATCTTTGGTCTTCAAGAAGTAGATCCAGG
Organism: Pinus albicaulis; assembly: GCA_034641835.2. NCBI lineage: Eukaryota > Viridiplantae > Streptophyta > Pinopsida > Pinales > Pinaceae > Pinus > Pinus albicaulis. The sequence goes on along the minus strand of CM076578.1, from coordinate 1,345,709,894 downwards.
TTTTCCTGGAATGGTCATTAATAAAGGTGACAAAATATTCAGCACTGCTGAGAGCTCTAGTAGACATCGGGCCACAAATGTCTGAATGTATGGGTCCTAACACTCCATCAACTCTGTTATCACTTCTTGGAAATGTCACCTTAGCATACTTCCCAAGTATGCATCCGCTGCACACATCATCATGTTCCATGCCAAGTTTTGGAACCCATTTTACTGTTTCTCTGAGCATCCTAAGTTATCCATGGTGTAGATGTCCCATTCTCCTATGCCATAACTCATTCAGCTCCTTCTTTGCACACATCATCATGTTCCATGCCAAGTTTTGGAACCCATTTTACTGTTTCTCTGAGCATCCTAGGTGTAGATGTCCCATTCTCCTATGTCATAACTCATTCAACTCCTTCCCACTACTACTGTCACTGCCTATTAGTGCCATTATAGAGTCAAGTTGTAACCGGTACAATCTGTTACTTCGAACTCCAATCTGTCTTACCTTCTTCCAACTTGGGTATTTAACATACACTTTCTTCCCTACAAAGTGAATATCATACCCCTTATCCTATAACTGGGATACTGAAATCAGGTTCATACCCAATCTTGGCACATGCAATACATTTGTAGCGTTGGTGCTTGTCCCTGACTCCCTTTGAAAATCTATGGTACCTCTCCCCACTAGAGTACATTTCGTCATGTTTCCCATAGTAATCTGGAAGTCCGTCTGCTCCTCCTTGTAGCTAGAGAAATATTCTCTAACCCTTGTCATGTGAGCTAATGCTCCACTGTCTAGACTCTATATACCAGACACCCTCTGAAGTTGGTCCTGATAAGCAAGAAAATTCGTCCTCCAACCTGGAAGACAAATCTGACGTCTCCTAAATGTCACTGTTGTCCATGGTTATGTTGAAGAATTTATAGTGTGTTATTCCTCTTTCACCCAACATTGGTTCTGCACTAGCAATCTGCTGCAAAACCTTGTGCGTCCAGCTAGAGATCCGCCCAATGAAATAATTGAGTTGCTCCCTCTACCTCTAGAATCACTCGAACTGGAAGGATCAAATTCTTCTGCCCCTCTCAGAAAAATCAAACTTCCTCAAGCAACTCGGCCTCCTAGCAAAAGGATTGTACTGTCCTTCAGAATTTCGGCCTACTGCCCTTGCTGAGCAGCAAAATTCCTTTCCTTCATTTTTGAGCTCTCCAGCTGATCAATTGTCCTCTAATACCATATGAAATTTTTATCTATTGCAGTAACTAGAAATTATTCTTCTAACTGTAAATTTGATATCAGGGCTGGTCTCATCTGGGCGGGTATAGATACTATCCAGTGAGGGCTGGTCAGATTTCCTTACGGTCTTTTTCTCCTATGATTCTAGAGAAGCGGTTAGTCTTCACTGTATTAGAATAGTAGGAGGGTAAATCAATTTATGCAGTTTTTTTGCTACAGCAAACAACGAATAAAATCACAACTGCAATTTTCACCATAAAAATTTTGCGAAAAATAAAATACTGAAAACTGAGAAATACTAGCACACACATGAATTTTGACATAGTTATTTTTGGACAATTGTCCCCAAAAAAATCCAATGCGGAAAAACTGGTGCAACAGATGAGGGTTATATTATTATTCTTCAGCAACAATTCTGAGTACAATAATTTATATGCTCAACTAGTGATCTAATCTGAGGAAAATACTGGCAAAATTGTTGTGAGAATTTTCCCTCACCCCACAACTAACATTTGCCTCTGATATTACCTCCATAGCCTATGCGTCGAGCCTCTTGCGTCACCCTCTGTGCAGTGCCTACGCAGACCCTATGGGGATTTCGGCCTTCCCTCCTTTGTCTCTTCCCGGAAGAGAAAACTTCCTCCCTGAATGTTGCTACCCTCCTCTTCCACCTGCTACTCACCCTCTGGCTCTATCATCTCTGCTAAATTACTGCCACTAAGAAAATCGAACTGCCTGGGCAACTGAGTATCTGCACTAGTGTCCTCTCCATCTACCCATTGACTTCTTATAATCTTCTATTGGAGCACCAACGGCCAAGATTAAAACAAAATCGATGACCCAGATTAATTCCCTGTCGATCCATGTGAGTTTCTAGATGATTCTCACCTTATCTCAATTAATATTGATTAATTAACCATATTCCCTAAGTTTATACTTAAGAAATATTTAAAAATCGGTTAATAATCTAATTGAGTCACTTCTAGACGGAATTTAGAAAAACGATTTCCGGGTTTTGGAGATCTCATGTATTCTAGCCTCTCCACAAAGTTTCATGGCTAGAACACATCCGATGCTACAAAACCTAACATCAGGTTGGAGGTTGTAAACTAGGGAATTGGAGCCTCCTTCAGTTGATGTTGTAAAATGTGGAAGTTGAAGCTTCCTAATTGACGTAAACTTTAAAGACCTATATTAAGAAGCGTTCAGTGGTTTTTCTCCCAAAAGGGTTTACACCTAAAAATTTTGTGTCTATTGTCTTGAACTTTGTGCATTGTTGAATGGTGTTTTTATCTATTCATGTGATATGATGTTAACTTAGGTTTTGATCTGATGGTTATGATGATTAATACTCTGTGAAGTTAAAACTAACTAATTGAAGAGAAATATTGATTCACCCCCCTCTTAGTATTTCCAACACCTCAGACAAAGGTCAAGCATGTGGTTAGAATAGGTCCGAGTCTTTAATCATTATAGGTCTAAATTTCATTCCTCAAAATATTCAAGCAACAACCCTCAATCTAGCTCGGATAAAGCCTCAAGACAGGGTTACAAATCTACCACAGAAAACTCAACGAAGGAGACTTCAAATCTGCCTTGGATTTGCCACAGGAATAGTCTTCAAGGGACTTCAAATCTACCATAGATCAGCCTCAGATGTTACAGATCTTTATTGCCTCGGGATGCAGCCTCCACAGGGCTACTTCGGCCCTATCACAAGTTCAAATTTGTCCTAGGATATGCCTCATACTAAGTCGAGTTTGCGCCTCAGACAAAATGAAATCATCCCAGTGAATAGCCACAGATGATGAACCAAAAACAGAGATAAATATCAACCCTAATCAATGCTCTTTGTTGACCACACTTTGTCAACGACCCCATAGCAGTCCACCCCCATTTTTTCAAATGGGATTCATCATGTTCGACGTGTTCGTGCCTTTCAGATTCCATCATCAGTCGACAGTTTTATAAACGATGTAAACCCATTCTGCATGTTTATGATGTAAATGATCTAAGTAAGACCATCATGTATGTAACAACCTAGGTAAGCCTAGTATTTTGGTGATGATTTCAATCCTAGGAGGTTTTTTGTCTCACTGATTCGCTTGTGTTTCTCGACACAAGTGATAGGCAAAGTTTTCCCCTCCAGCTTCACCCCAAAGCTAAGGTGGATTTTGTCATCAAGATGCTAAGTGAGTCCTAGTGTTTTCTATCGGGTCTTTGTAAAAGTAGTTTGGGAATGATCCTAGCTAATTGGCTAGATTATTTTATTACAAGCTACTTGGTCTACTAGATCATGTTTTGAGTCGCAGAATTGGGTAGCTATTTGAGGGTCTATCGCGAATGTGTATTCCCCCTTTATGTGTCTAAATGTATTTATCTTATGTAAAGAGGGTTGGAAAAATAATTAAATCCCCTCAGTCAATTAATTAAATTTTCTGACCAATTTAAATTAAAAATCCTAAGCCAGAAATTTAATTAATTTTAAGTCCTAGGTGAGTTAAAATTCTTCATAAAAAAAATTCGTGGGTCCTTGAAAAATAAATTTTTAAAGGTCCCAGGCCAAGGGAATATTGAGAATTTCAAGAAATTTTGGACCCTTGGGCCTTGATGGTTAAGTCAAAGTCAAAATTTTGAGGTAATTAACTCAAAAATATTATTTTTGAATTAATTAAAATGGAATTAAATGATAAATTCGAATTTCCTCAAAATTATAATTTCGACGGTCCAAATTAAAAGATAATTAAATCTTTTTCGACGGTCGAGATTATTTTGACATGGATCAACCGAACTAGCTGTTGGAGATTTTATCTTATAAATTAGAGGTCTTTGTATATCATTTGCATCCGATCTCTGGATCGTGCACTCGCTCTTGAAGCTCTCCTGTAATATTTTCTGGAATGATACAAACAAAGACTTTGGGGTTTTATTCTGATGGTGGTGTTCCTCTTCAGCATTTTATGGTAAACTTGTTCTTAATATTCTGCTGGTGATTATTTTAATGGATTGTTGATTAATGGTTCTTGTAGAGTAATCTACGTACAGGTATCTTACTTAGGTTACTGAATCTAGGGTAAAAATATTAATTGAATCGAGTTAACAGTTATCTCTAGCTCATGAAAATTTTATGTTTTATCACTATTTCTCTATTAATTTGACAATTTGACTTTAAGTTTGCAGAAATCTTCTGGGTTTAGAACTGGGCGTTTAGGGAAGTCCTAGTTTGGACTAGCTGACTCCCAGGAGATAAGATCTGAAGAGCCCTTCGGATCTAATTCCCCGGGCTTATCTTAAATTCCGTTTTTTGCAGGGTTCTTTATTGGGCGTGTGCCTTTCTCTTAAAATTTTATTTTTCTGAATTGTGCTAAACTGTTTTAAATCTGGCCAAGAGAGCCTCTGATCTGTAAAGTAGCAGTGTAAATCCCGCTTATTTTTATTCACCAGAATTTTTTGGGGTTTGTTTTTTAGATCTGAGCCAAATCTAGGCCTCGGAGGGCCTCAGGATTGAATCTGGTTGCAGATCTGAACTTGATCTCTGTTCTACAAGATTTATAGTTGCAGGTGTTTTTATTGAATCCATTTCCGCTGGGAAAAAGGGAGAAATTTAAATGTGCTTTCCAATCTTCTGTTTACTGCCTGTCCATATTTCTTTGTTGGTTGTCCTCATCATTGCCCATTTCCTTTCCGCTGCTCCATCCTCTCCCGACAGCCATTCTCACTCTTTGTCCATCCAACTGTTGCCTTCCTAGCTCGCTGTCCGCCCCTCAGCCTTGCCGCATAGCTCTTTCACCTGCAGCATCTTCATCCCTTGCTCCCTGCGGCATCTGTGACGTCTCACCCTCCTTGTTGCTCGACGGCTCGCGCTGTCACTTCCTTTTCTACGGCCCCTTTCCATCACTTCCTCTCCAGGCTGCGGTTGCCAGCCCCTCCGTCACTTACAAACGCAACTTCTCATACCTGTCCGCTACATTTCTTCGCTGTTGTCCTTTTCCGTCGACTTCTACCTACATAAACATAGCACACATAGCACTCATCGTATTCGATTTTGCATTTTTAGTTGGATTTTAAACTTTAGATCTTAGATTTTAAATCATTTTAAATTTAGGCTTAATCTTTTGATTTTATTTATTTTATGATATTAGTTAGGTTGCGTTTGATTTAATCTTTAGGGTTTGATTTTTTTAGTTCTTTTCAGATTTTAAAAAGAAAATATAAAAAATAAAAAATAAAAATTATAAAATAAAAAATTCCAAAATTCTTAACTTTTTTCATTTTTAGACTTTCGCTTTAGTTGTATGTACTTTTTTTGGTTTTAGTTTAATTAACTTTCGATTTAAAATATACATATATATATATATATAAAATTTAGAAAATTCTCAAAAAATTTAAAAATTTTACATAGTCAAGTAAGCTTTAATTTTCTATCTAAAGTTTGACTATAGGTTTCTGAATTGGAATTATTTGGAATATCATAAATTTGGAAATATTGGAAATATCTGGCATTTAAATTTGACGGTATCCTCATGATAATATTTTGTTTCGAATTTAAATTGTTGGTTCGAAGTATTTTATGCTTAGCGTTGGTTGATGATCGTTTAATGAGCTTTAGTTGTGGTTTTAAATTACTTGAAATTGGTAATTAATTGTTTAAGTTAACTGTGAGAAAATTTCAAGTGATGATAAATTACATGTCTTTATCGAACATTGCTAATGCATAATTACTAAGGTGTTTATCGAATGTTGAATCGAAAAGAACTTATCTTCCAGTTTGATTAATTGTTTTACTAAATATCATTGTGGTGGATTGATTTTTCATAGCAGCAATTACATATCAATTACTTGAATTTAATTTCCTAACGGGATATTTTGACTCCGTAAGGCACTGGTTTTAAAGTTTCAAATCTAATTGGATCTGTAAAATCTCATAAATCTTAACAAGTATTTGGTTATCTAGCTGTGTCTCTTGAATTGCTTGGTCTCCAACCAGTTCTCCTTCTTCATTTTCGTTAGGGTCTACCTCCCTTAGCTTGCAAAGAGACAGCTTAGAAAGAGAGATTGGGGATCAAGGTGGCAGCCCCCAATTTGAGTCGTTGTCACGGTGCCTAGACATTCTGTGCGACAACACTCTTCATATTCCCTTTTCTCCTCTTTTGAATCTCGGCCTCCTTCAGATTTCGTCTTCCCTCAAATCCACCGAATTTTCTTGCCTCAAATTCCCATAGCTGGGTGTAATATATAGTGGTTGGGAGGGGGCCCTATATTGGAGTCGACCTGAACAAATTGTAAGATTTTCCGTTTTGAAAAGACATGTATTTTGCATGAGCCGACTTGAAGGATTTGCTATTAGGTCGACATATAAGAGGAGACTTTTAGCACTTCAAAAAAAAAAAAATTTTCTTCAAAAATATTTCATTTGTTGGAGCTAACATAAGTTTTTTTTCACTGTTGATTTCATTATTTTTAATTTTAAATGGCACAATCATGATTGTGGTGAAGTGTACTTTTATCCAAAGAATAAACCTTCTTGAGAAAACCACGTTGAACTTGGTGGACCATGATTTTCTTGAAAGAAATCCAAACTGATCAAACCAATATTGCCTTTGTTCTTAAACCAATAGGCTCAGAATTTGACCTAGGGATGCACCCATTCACATGGGGCATCAATCCATGCATTTGGACAAAAACTTCAAATCAAGATATCCTTGCAATCATGAAGACTCACACGGCGTTCCACCTATCAAACGAAACTGCATGACGAGGGCAACTTAACTAGAGTGGTCTTGTATCCAAATTCATTGTCCTTTGCACGCATATCGTCAAACAAGTGCAAGGGAATCTTAGGGTTTCTTTATCTTTGTCAATGACCCATTCACACTTTGACATCAATGACAATTTTTTCAACAATCTCCCCCTTTGTCATTGATGTCAACACTTATGCTCCCTTTGTCATCGTGTTCCCCCTATCTCCATGCTTCACTTCCTTCGTCTCCATGATGCACTTCCTTTTCTCTCCCCCTTTGACATCAATGCCAAAGGGTGACTTGTGTCTTTTGTTGGGATGCCCCCCCTAACGATATTTATTCTTCAACATATTTTCTTCTCAAAACATTAGTGTGTTTGGTTTCTTGCCTCATCTGCCTAGGAGTCCACTTCATGTCACATCTGCAGTCTCGTTCAATATGTCCAAAGTTATGGCTTTCAAAGCATTTTGTGTTGTACTTGAATGATGGAGCAAATGGTGTGTACCTTTTGCTGGAGAATACATTGACTTTTCTGCTTGTAAACAAGCTTCTAGGTTTTTGATGATATCCTTTGTCGTTAACCCTGCTATGAGCTTTGCAATCCCTAGCCTTATGCCCAAAATTTGTACATGAATAACAACAATTAAGAAATATACTTTGGTATCTTGGTTTGTTGGATTGCCATTATGGTCTTCTGAAATTGTTCTGCCTTGGAGGAGGTCCAGTGTTCTGCTGCTCTTCTTGATAAGGTGTCTTATTATGGTTCTCACTTGGCCTTTTGAGGACAAAGATTCTGCTTTTAAGTTTTTCTTCAAATTTCTCCAATGGGGACTTGGTGCTTGCATCTTCTTTGCATGAAGGTTCACTTGGACTTGATTTGTTGCAGATGACAATGTTATCTAGCCCTTGCAAGCCTTTCAACTTTTTATTGAGTTTGTTGACTTCAACCCTTAATGATACAACTTCTTCTTCACACTTCTTGCAAACTTCTTCCTTCTTCTTTACCTGGAATTTGGTCACTTCTTGAATTCTTCTTGCTTCTTCAAGTTGGGTCTTTAAGGAGATAAGTTCTTCTTTAAGCCTTCTCTCTTGTTGATCAAATTCAGTTTGTAGCTTGATCAAGTCCTTGGATTTTTCTTTAAGATGACTTGTCAAAATTTCTTCTCTCATGTTTGCCTCTTGAACCTCGATTTTTAAGCGAGCAGCATCCTTTTCAGCTTGTCTTGCATAAAGCTCTTCTAGTCTTTCCTAAAGATCTTTAGCTTAGGAGCACTGTCCCACATTGTCTTTTGCAGGATCTGATAAGCCTCTTAGAATGGTATTCATTGCTCTTGCATCACCTTCTTTTGACTCCTTTGTGGTTGTATCTCTGGTAAAAATTGTGAACCATATATAATCTAGGGTTTTCAAACAGGTTTCCATAGACCAGCTCCATAATTCATACTACATAGTTTATTCCATCAAACATGGGAGGTGGTGGAGACATGACAACTAGGTCAACTTGATCTTGTTGTGCAATGGAGGAGACTTCATTTTTCTTTCTTGGAGCATTTGGGGGCTAGTCGTTTTTCCTTTCCCATATTTTTTCCCGAGATCTACCTTCTAGTTGTTAGACTGTGTTGAACGAACCAACTCTGATACCAATTGTTGGAAATACTAGGAGGGGGAGTGAATCAGCATTTCACTTTTCTTTACAATTTAGTATCAAAATCATTTACCCAATAACATCACATTAAGACATACACAAGAATTATATGAACAATTTACTTATATTACAAGGGAAGCTCCAACTTCCAGTTTACTAGCTACAACTGAAAGGGCTACAACCTCCAAGATATTTACCAGCCACTACTGGAAGGAGCCACAACCCCTGGTTTACCAGCATCCACTGGAAGGAGGAGACAACCTCTTGAACGAAGCTACAACTTCCTTTCCTAGCACCACCCCGCCACCCTTAACAATAAAATATAGAACAATAATCTTGGGCTCTCATACCAGGGACAATGAACCAATTACAACAATACTCAACAATTTCAATAATCAAACAATCTAGTCACTGTCCTCTTACTCAGCCACTGTTGCACATCAACTTTTGTTTCAGTGTATCATCGTCATACAAATTCACGTCCTCAAGCTGATTTCTCGAGCACAACTCAATGTGCCTTTGGTATGCCCTTTGAACAACATCTAACTGCCTCAATCTCAAACTCTTACCAATTCAAAGCCCTGTCATATATGATCATGATTATTCTGACAATCAGCTTCTATCCTTTAAGTAATCAACAACTTTAGGTTTGCAACTTGTCATGACCAACTTGCCTGCTGCTTTAGTGATCTTCAAATGTAGGCAATCCAACAACAAAAAGGAAATCTAATTTATACCTTTATTCTGCCTGACAACTTCTTCAAGGTTTGTTGCTTCATGACTTCACCTAGGGCTGCTTCAAAAATTCATCCAGAGTCACATCAAAACTTCAGGTCTACCCCTTAGTCATGTTCAACAACAAAAGGTTTTGCTTCATATCTCAGGTCACCAATCCTCCTTCCTCGCTGATATGTCCTTCTTCAAAGGTGCCCTTGATCTGCCCTTTTATTCTGCTCAAGGAAAGTGATTTAGCCTCCCTAACCCATCCTTCCAATCTCCATTTCAATGGCTACTTGAACAAGCTGAAACTAGCTGAGAGAAGAGAATCGAATCTGTAGTAAGACTGATGCCAACACTGTGTCAAATATATTTGAGGCAAAGTCTGAATTCTTCTTCAAACAAAGGTCAGGCCTGCAGTTAGAATAGGTCTGAGTCTGCAATCATTACATGTCTGAATTTCATGCTTCAAAATAGTCAAGCAACAACCTTCAATCTGTCTCAAATAAGGCCTGAAGGCAGGGTTACAAATCTGCCACAGAAACTTAGTGAAGGAGACTTCAGATCTGCCTTGGATTTGCCACAGGAATAGCCTTGAAGGGACTTCGGATCTACGATAGATCAGCCTTAGATGCTACAGAACTTTATTGCCTCAGGACACAGCCTCCATACTGATGTTTTGGCCCTAAGACAAGTTCAAATTTGTCCTAGGATAGGCCTCAAACTAGGTCGAGTTTGTGCCTCAGACAAAACGAAATCACCCCAACGAACAGCCACAGAGGATGAACCAAAAACAGAGACAAACATTAAATACTAACCCTGATCAGTGCTCTTCATATTACCTCTGCTCCTCTTTTGAATCTCAGTCTGCTTTAGATTTCGTCTTCCCTCAAATTCACCAAATTTCCTTGCCTCAAATGCCCACGACTAGGTGTAATATATAATGGTTGGGAGGGGGGCCTATATTGGAGCGGACTAGTGGTACAAGAATACATATACCAAAATTGATTGATGCTTAAAAGACCCCTCAGCACTAAATTTTAAAAACTGTTCATCGATAAATTCTGATAAAAATTGGCTAAAATTAAAAAGGACCAAGGGTTTTTTGCCAGATGAGAATACTGACAAAAATCCTAAAATCACTTCATCCACCCACTGATCATTTTGGTGCCCTAAGAGATAACAAAACCATGGAAACAACTTGTCTGGAAATTTCTGGAAAAATAGCAGAAGAGTATGGTGGATTGGTTCGAGGAAATTCCGAGTTTCCAGTAGAAAAGACTCATGAGCTCGTTGCTGAAAGGTAAGTTTTTGATAAATCTCCATTAGGGAATCAGCTGAAAAAAAATGAAGAGAGTCTTGAGGGTTTATCTGCAAACCTTGGAAAATTGACTAGAAGGTTATGGAAAATAAAATCTCATTGTTTCGGAAAACTATGGCTCTTTGACTCAGCAAGTAGCGGCTTTCACACCAAGTAAGAAATTCGAGGAAGTGATGGGTTTGAGGGAAACATAATTGGGGCAACATGGACTCCCAAAAATAAAATTCATCACTGGCATCCTTGAATTTCTAAAATGCCCAATTATGAAGCTCATAAAGATCAAATTCACACTAGGTCTCTGTAATTTTAAACTGGGTATCGACAAGGGGAAGCTCATCTAAATTGGGTATAGGTGGTAAAATCGGGCTTTCAACAGTTATCTTAGATTCCCCTTTTTGACTTGCCATTTGAAAAATAAAAGAACAGAGGATGTTTGTTAATTTTGGGCAACTAGGTCCAAACTCCATGTTGCATTGCTCATATGATGGAGATGATATTTTTGTTGGATTCCTCTTTCGAAGAGATGCAAGATTGATCTAAAGATCATCTTGTTTGGATGAGCAGAACTTATATTTTGAATTTATTTTCCACACATGTGCAAATTGTCAAGGTCAACAAGAATTGTAATGTAAGCTCACAAGCCCCAAAATATGTGTCACACACCCTCATTGATGGATATAAATTGGAGAGACTTGATGCTCATTTGCTCATCAACTCATCTCACACAACCTCTCTCATCTGATTCGTTCATAGAGCCTAGAAGAGGCTTCTCTCTCTCTTCCCACGTGTGAATCTGAAGGTGCAATTTTCGAACTGTTTTAGGGCCTCTTTTTGGAGCATTGACCAACATTGACTGTGGGTCAACCCTTGGAGTTTGACTGTGTTTTCTGCCTAGAAATTCTGATCTTGGAAGGCCGCAATTGATGGCACAAAAACCAAGGCAAACCATTGACCTTTGATTGCAGCCTTTGACTCAGCGTTGACTAGTTTTGACCACAGAGATTTTGACTTACATTGATTGTTTTGGAAGCTGATTTGTGGGGTGAGTGTGACACTGAAGAAAGGCTGATCTTTGACCGAGTTTGACTGAGTTTGACTGAACCTCTTTGGAGGTTGAAAGGGCTGATTTGACCAGCAAAGTCTTTGTTGGCTAGGGCATCCTATTAACTATTGTAACAAACATTTTTCTCTATCTTTGCTGACTAAGAAGAATTACAAATTCTTGTATCTTATATTGGCTTGTCTTATGTTGATGTATTTTATGTTCTATCAGCATTTACTTTCAATGATTATGTGATTGCTTATCTAAAATTGAATCGGGCTAATAAGAAGAAAGATTGAAGTAAACTGCATTAAGCATAGAACATACCATGGTTATCTAAAATTAACAATGTTTAAAAGAAAATACCTGGTGAATTTGCGATTGGTAGCACTGGTTAATTTCTGCAATTTGTTGATTTGGTGTCACTAAGTGCTTTGGCTTAGAATGGCAGGATGAAGAACAGTAGACTTGGTAGAAGTCGATTTAGGTTTATTAATGGGTTTTAAACGGTTTTCCTTTAAATAGCCATTATTGGCGCGTCCAAACTTAATAACCTGAATGTTGGTGGGAGATGATTTAATACTCAACGGTTAAATCGTTAAATTATCAGGCGATATGGCGGAGGCTATTTTGTCTGGAATGTTGGTGGTGGGCTAAAATAGGGGGAACATTGACGGAATACAGAGGAGGTTTGCGGGGGTAGGGGTTGGCAATAAGCGGTATATGGAGGAGGGAGTCCCGCAATATTTGGAGCCTGACACGTTGCATCGGCGGTAAACAAAATACCATTTTGTGGACCCCCCTCCTTTCATTAACCGTAGGGAGTGCGGGGGGTCCCGCAATCTTTTAATGACCATTGATGTAAGCGGGGTTGATCCAAAACATCCAAAAGCTAACAAGACTTTAATCTCTTTGGCAACTCTTTTATTTAAATAAAAAATAATTATTTAAATGCGGTATTTTTGCGCCAAAATAAATCTTAAAGCAGCGTTTAATCTAGCGTGCTTTTATTACAAAGTGCATAAGGAAATTAACTTATACTTTTTTTTTGAAATCTATGCAATTTAAAATATAATTGCATAGACAAAAAGAAGTTACAACAGTAGCCATGCACTTTGATGATTTCTTGGCTTCAAGAAAAATCATGGACCATCTTAGTACTTGCTTGATGGAGATTGTGCATTCTTGGAGGATGATGTCATAGTGGAGAAAGTTTATATCCACACATGTAGGAGATTTTGGCATTTTTATTATGTTTTAGAGCTATCTCAAGGTCAACTTGTGACCTTTGACCTAGCTGAATGTTTTAAGCAAACTTTTTAAGACTTTTATTGTAAAATTATGAAAAAATAACTCGGTTACCTCCATTTGAAATATGAATAGAGGGGAGTCACTTTTCATTATTCCACATCAACATTCACTCACTTATTCTTCTTCAAAGGAGTGTGTACTAGCTCTTGTCTTTCTTCTTAGAAGCAACGCGATCTTTTGTGGAATGACTTGTCTTGGGAGGGAAATGTTTGCACAGAGAGACTTTTATGATTGATTGAAGTGAATCTTGTTGGAACTGTGTAAGTTTATTGCCATTTTCTTCCATTTTGTGTGCTATATTTCTGAAATTAGGATTTCTATGTGTGCCATATTAAAAAGTGCAATATTTTTTCTTGAAATATTAATTCTTTATGGTATATAGAATTTGTCTTACAAAAATGCATCAAAAGAACTTTGCTCAAACATCCTTTGACCTTAAAATCTCCCACATAAAGAATTCGCTAGAGTTTCTAAGAGGAATTCAATCTTGCACCATCTTCATCCAAGGCCCTCTACCCTTGACCATACGCTAATTGACTGCATTGCCCAATTAGATAAAGGCAGTAGCCTAGTAAGTGTTGCTCATTATAAATTTCTCTTTATTTCTTTAATTAGGGTTCGTTTTAGCTTAAAATCTTCATTTTATAGCAATTTTATGTCCATATGTTATTGCCTTATTGGAAGGGGTTGCATTTAATAAATAATAGAAAAGGAAAAATCTAGCATTAATTGCATAATTTAATCCCAAAATTAGGGCTGACCTCTTCATATTTATTGTTGTCATATGCACTTTCAGCCATTTAAAACCATTGTTTACTTATCCCTAGCTTGCCTCCTTCATAGCCTTTGATCCTTTGTTGATCCTATCACTTATAGGTTATTTTATAGAGTTGCTATATGCCATCATGTGCCCTAAATCTGCATACTATACAAACCCTAACTTATAGCAGCATTATTCTAAAATATAAATGTCTTAGGGAAGTGTACTTGAACTTTATGCAACTCTTAGCCTTCCCAGGCTTTGCCGGTACATTTTCCTCTAATCAATAGACATTGCTTCACCATTGAGTCCTCCTTAATTGAATATCTTGCTAGTGATATTCTATAGGGAAGCCTCCCTTACGGGGATAAATTCCACCACTAAATAGTTGGAGAGAAGCCACTGAGGTGACAGTGGTGTCTAATCTCTTGTTTCCATAAGACCTAGGTTCTAGTGAGGCTTTGCACTAGGCCTTCTAGATTTTGTAGCAACAAACCCAAATTTTCATTCTCTGACATGCATATGGACTACGACTCCTGAGAGCAGATTTCACTGTTGAGACCTTCAAATCTCTCGAACACTGCTCTCCCTTGGGCATGTGGCAACTTTCAAACAGAATAGTTGAACTGATTCTGTTGAAATTTGATGACTAAAAAGTTTCCTGCAATCCCAACCCGGTTTTAATTTCACCTTATCACTCGAATTCCCTTTCCCATAAACCTACATTCAACATATGGAATTCTGGAAATGAAATTTTCAGATTAAAACACACAGAGTTGTCAACACATGCTAAAAATAAATATGGACATAAATAAACCAGCAACACATAAAAAAAATACACAGATTTTTGGTCAACTTAGACCCAGGCAAAACCCCTTCAATCTTCTCCACGGAAAACCTGTTAGAGAGCTCTTCAAATTTATTTATCTTTCAATTTCAGGAAAAATACATTTGCGGACAAAGCAAAACAACTAAATACAACTTATCTCTTCAACCCAAAACTCCTTGAAAACTGTGCCCACTTTGCCTCGATTTTTGTGCACACTTGAAGCTGAAAATGTATTGTACGGATGCAGACTGTACTGTACGGATTCCGTACTGACTATACGGACTGCACAGATTTTTTTTCAAAAAAATAAAAAAATAAAAAAAATTGCTCAAAAACTTCTCTTGAACTACGTGCAGCTCACAACATTAAATGATGTTCGTACTGTACCTTCTGTTGTCTTATATGCCTTGATTTCCATGCCCAGCTTTGCCCAGAAATCATTCCTTCAGCTTGCTACAACAAATTTCTCTTTCAGAACTTTTCTCCAGCCCTCAGCCTCCTTTATCCAACCTACTCATGAAGAATGAATGAATGTAGTCTCTCTTTTCTTCTCCCCCTTTTGTTTCCCTAAATGACTTTTGGGCAACCCTAAGATCTAATGGCTCAGATTCATTTAGATCAAGGGATGAGAATAAATGTGCATTTAATTTTCACTTTCTATTTTTTAACTCACCCATTAAATAAAGTACCCACATTGTACTTTATGTCTAAAGTCATTTTCACTTTATAATTTAACATTGACTTTACCACTTATAAAGTCACTTTCACTTTATAATTTAACGTTGACTTTACCACATATAAAGTCACTTTCACTTTATAAAGAGTCACACTTAGGAAAAGAATTATTTTGGACACTTTTCCCTAGGGAGAGACTAACCCATGGGAAACCACTTGTCCAAGGTACAATAAAAATCAACACTCCCTCTTACCGAGGAAAGTGTTTCTCATCACACCCATCTTGTCCCTGAAATGGACATGCTTGCCTCTTGGCAAGGACTTTGTCAGAACATCGGCCACCTGCACATCTGTCGATATATACTCCAACTTCACTGCCCCCTTCTGAACATAGTCCCTGATGAAATGATATTTGATGTCAATGTGTTTTGACTTGTCATGAAACAATGGATTCTCTATGAGTTTAATGCAACTCTGATTATCACAGTGAATAACCGTCAGTCTCAACTCCTGATCAAATAGGCCATACAATAACTTGCGAAGCCAAATGGCCTCACAACTAGTCTGGCTAGCGACCATATACTCAGCCTCAAAAGAGATCAAAGCAACTGACTTTTGCTTTCAACTGAACCACGACACAACTGCCGAACCCAATCCGAAGCAACACCCTGATTTGCTTTTCCTGTCAGAAGCACACCTTGCCCAATCTGAATCTGTGTAACCTTCCAACCTCACTCCATCTCCTCGCCTATAGTCCAGACCATAATCAACAGTCCCCTGCACGTAGTGAAGAATATGCTTTGCAGCTACCCAGTGCACCCTCCTGGGCTCAACCATGAATTGGCTAAGTTTGTTCACTGCAAAGCATATATATGGCCTAGTGTTAACCAGATACATCAAGAACGCAATAAGCTGCCTATACAATGTGGGATCCACCAAACTAGAATCTGAAGCATGAAGCTTCTTCTAGTTGGTGATCATAGGTGTAGACATGGGTCTACAGTCTGCCATGTGAAATCTGCTCAACACATCCATAGCATACGGCCCCTACCCCAGAAAGATATGCCCCTCCTCCTGCCGCACCTCAAGCCCCAAAAAGTAATGCATCAACCCAATGTCCTTCATCTCGAACTCCATAGCAAGATCCTCCTTACAACCACTAATCAATCTCTCTACCCTAGTAATGAACAAGTCATCAACATATAGCACAAGAATGAGCGGATCATCTTCTACAACAATGTAGTATAGGTTCGGATCTGCATAACTCTTTGTGAAACCCATCTGTTGCAAGTAAGTATGAATCCTCGAATACCAAGCTCTCGGAGCTTACTTAAGTCCGTAGAGTGCTCGCCTCAACCAGCATACATGGGTCTCCCACCCAAGTACCTCAAAGCCCTGTGGCTGCTCAACATAAACCTCCTCCTCTATAACTTCGTTCAGAAATGCGGTCTTCACATCCATCTGATGGATCTGCCAACCAATTTCTACAGCAATAGATATAAGGGATCAGATAGAAGTGTTCCGAGCTATGGGAGCGAAGGTCTCATCATAGTCAACTCCCTCTATCTGTGAGAACCCTCTAGCCACAAACCTCGCCTTGAACTTCTCAATGCTGCCATCCGCGACATGCTTGATCTTGTAGAGCTACCTGGAAGTCACAACTGACTTGCCCTCAGGCCTAGGCACCACCACCTCCCAGACAATGTTCTTAATGATAGAGTCATACTCCTCCACCATAGCCTCTCTCCATACCTCCTAGCTGGTAGCCTCCTCATAGCTAGTAGGCTCAGAGTCAACAATGTTGGTAGCCTTGGCTACATAACTGCAAAACCGCTCAGGTGGCACACTCTCCCTGTTCACCCTCTTCAGAGGACCAACAGACTCCGCTTCCTTCAAGGTGTCTTTGTAAATTTTTGTAGATGTTCTATGCTTGATGCAACTTTACTTTTTATCCCAATATCAGTCAACAATCACATGAACAACAAAGTAAAATGTTGATAGAACATACCAGTAGATCGATAGAAGACAAGCCAAGAATATATAAGTGTGTTGGCATGTTGCGGCGATCAGCAGGATGCTTCAACCAGCAAAGTCTCAATATGGTCAGCCAACCAACAATGTCACACAACCCTCTAGGACAACCAAACGGTCAGCTCAAAAGTCAACCCAAAAAGTCAATGTTGTCAGTCAACGGTCAACACAAACAGCAGTAGCAGCTAGGTCAACGCAAAAAAGTCAAAGTCAACGTCTTGCCTCGGGAATAGTGCCAGAAAATGTGGATTAGGAAGATCAAACTTTTGGGAGAGTTTCAGGTCCTTTTGACCTTGCGTTGACCAAAGTCAATGCTGGTCAAAGTTTGCTGCAGAAACCCTAGACCGAAATCAGAAATGTGTTGTTGCTGGAATTTTCCCACGTGTGGAGCGAAGAGCCACCAAGGTCATTGAACCAATCAGATGATGAGAGAGAAATGTGTGAGGATGATATGAGTGAAAATGTCCTCCAACGTTGACCAATATATATCCATCAATGAGGGTGTGTGACACAACTGCTGGGGCACAAAACCTTAAGGCCGACCTGCACATATTTTGAATAAATTCAAAATAAATGTTCTGCTCATCGGATTAAGATGATCTTTAGATCGATCTTGCACCTCTCCGAAAGAGGAGTCCAATAAAAATATTGGCATCTTCATCTGAGCATCACAACATGGAGTTTGGACCTAGTTGTCCAAAATGAACAGTCTTGAAGCCACTTGGGCCTCCTCTTCCCTGAAGAATCTTCCCCATAGGGAACCTCATCCTCTGCCCCCAGTCTGGTGAACCTAAAGGTCTGCCAACTGACCCAGGTGTGCCTGTACCAGCACTTGTCCTCGAAGAACCTATTCTCATGTCAACTGAAATGCCATGTGAACTTTGTACCAGCCAAACTCCATGTTTCACTGCTCATATGATGATGGTCATATTTTTGTTGGATTCCTCTTTCGGAGAGGTGCAAGATTGATCTAAATATCATCTTGATCGGATGAGCAGAACATCTATTTTGAATTTATTTTCCACAGGTGCAAGGACAGCCAATTTTGTAATGTAGGCTCACATGCCTAATAGATGTGTCACACACCCTCATTGGTGGATATAAATTGGAAATACTTGGAGGTCATTTCATCATCAACTCACCACACATTCTCTAATTGTGATCTAATTGGTTCGATAGCCTTTGGAGGCCTTTTTCCCCTCACACGTGTGGAGCTAAAGTCTAAAATTTGCGGATCTGTTTAGGGCAATTTTGCAGCAGTGTTGACCATGGTCAACCCTTGGTCATTTGACCTCAATCTTCTGCCAAAATTCCGATTTTAGGAGGCCGTACAGCTGGGCATTAAAATCGAGGAATTTCGGGTTGTTTGACCGAAGCCCTAATTTGTTGCATTGACTTTTCTGCTGCTGCCTGCGTTGACTTTCTTGCGTTGTTCTTGGGTTGACTTGCGTTGACTTGTAATGAGCTGTCATTGAGGGTTGTGGGTGTGACACATGAAGGAGTGGATGACCATGAAAGACTTTGCTAGTTGAAGCATCCTGCTGACTACCATAACGCAACAATATCTCATAATATCTTTGCTAGACAAAAGGATTTGTAAATTTGATCTATATTTGGCTTGTCTTCTATTGATCTATTATTGTGTTCTATCAGCATTTTGCTTTCATGTTCATGTGATTGCTATTTTGTATCGGGCCTAAGAAAGATTGAAGTAAAACTGCATCAAGCATAGAACACCATGGTTATCTAAATTTAACATGGTATTAGAGCTAAGGTGAAGACAAAGTCCAAGCTGGTGTTTGAAGAAATCACTGAAGGAAGAAATTCTATCAAGGACAAATGGCCTCCTCAACCTACAAATATTTGAAGGCTGATGATAAATTGACTGATAAGTCTGATTTTCATGAAGATGTCCTTGGATTTGGTGCTAGAAGATCAAGATGTCATATACTATGTGCAGGGGAAGATCCAAGAGCCTCCATCAAATGCAGTTGTTTCCACGAAGACAAAGTATAGAAAGGGGGAAATCAAAGCAAAGATGATTATCCGAGATTCTATTCAGAAGCACTTGGTTGCTTACATTTCTGAGCTAAAGACATCTAAGGAGATGTATGATAAGCTGGTGAGCATGTTCAGGGCTAGCAATGCTAATCAAATCCTCTTCTTCAAGAATCAACTGAAGAATATCAAGAAGGGTAAGGATGAATCTATTCAATCCTATTTTATGAGGCTCACTGAAATCAGGAATAACCTCCAGCTATTGGGGAAGCTATATCTAATCGAGAGATGGTTCTTATTGCACTTGGAGGTCTCCCCCGTGACTGGCATGTATTCAATACCACTATTCTCAATAATAATGTGATTCCTGATTTTGATGAAATATTGACGAGATGCACTCAAGAGTAAACAAGAATGATGGAGTATGCCTCTAATGGTAATGGAAGTGACCCTACTACCTTCGCTGCTCATGTAAAGAAGAAGAACCATGGACCGAGAAATCAAAACCATGGTAGAGCGGGGCCCAAAGGAAGGAAAGGAAGATGTTACACTTGTAACAAGTCTGGTCACTATGCAAGAAAGTGCTCTAATAGAAGGGACTCTCCTAGGGATGATGACAACAACAACTCGAGAAGGAATTGCAGGAACAACAAGTTCCAAGGAAAAAAGAAGGCTTACTCTGATCGTAGTGGAAATGGGCAACCTTTCAAGAGGTCAAGAAATTCCAGGTACGATGAGTCTAATGTTGTTGATAATAAGAGAAATGAATTTATTTTTGTATCAACCCTCTCTGCTACATCTCCACCCGACACCTTGGATGTCTGGTTGATTGAAAGTGGTGCTTCAAGGCACCTCACTGGTTATAGAGAAGCCCTTTCTGATTTGGTTGAGAAGGATACTAATCTGGAAATTATCCTTGGAGATAATGCCACCTATCCTGTGAAAGGGACAGGGACTGTGACCCTCCATTTATCTCAAGGTCAAGTCCTCCGATTACAAGATGTGTTGTATGTACCTAATTTGAAGAAGAACCTTGTGTCCATTTCGGCAATGGAAGACAAAGGGTTCAAGGTGGCATTCGTTGATGGAAAGGTACGTATCTATAAGAAGAACTTCAAGGAAGCTCTTTCTATTGGTTTTAGAGTTGATACACTCTACTAGGTTGGTGGAAGCCCATTGGGGGCTATGTCATGTGATACAACTCTTCAAACAGAGTTATGGCACCAGAGGTTTGCACACCTTCATTACAAAGCCCTTCCTGAAGCAAGGAAGATGGTGACAAGGATGCCCGAATTTAGAGATGATCATGAAAGTATATGTCAGGGTTGTGCCGAAAGGAAGCATACAAAGGGACCATTCCTCTCTACTGTCACAAAGACAACTGATATCTTGCAGTTGATACATTCTGACTTATCTGGTATGATGCCCATGACATCCTTGGGAGGATGTTCCTATTACATGACTTTTACAGATGACTTCTCCCGCAGGACCTGGAAATATTTTTTGAAGAATAAGGACAAAGCATTCAAATGGTTCTATACCTTCAAGGCCTTGGTGGAAAATCAAACCGAGAAGAAAATCAAAGTTTTGAGGACCGACAATGGGACCGAGTATGAGTCAAATGAGTTTAATGACTTTTGTAGGGGAGCTGGCATTAAGAGTGGGACCACAACTGCGTACACTCCTGAGCAAAATGGTGTTGCTGAAAGAAAGAACAGGACCATTGTGGAAGTTGCACGCGCCATGCTATGTGACCAAGGTCTTCCGAAGTTTCTATGGGGAGAAGTTGTGAACACTGTTGTGTATATTCAAAATAGATGCCCGCATTACGCTCTGGACTCCAAAACTCCCAAAGAAGTCTTCTCTGGTAAAAAACCTGATGTTTCTCATTTAAGAGTTTTTGGTTGTCCTGTTTACTTTCATGTGCCGAAATAAAAGAGAAGCAAGCTGGATGCTTCTGGAGAGAAGGGAATGTTTGTGGGCTACAATGAAACTTCGAAGCCATATATAATCTATGTGCCTCGTCAAAGAGAAGTGTAGATATGCCACGATGTCACCTTCGATGAAGATGTTGCCCTCAAGAAAGTAAGAAATCTTCCCAGCGCCAAGGAAGACAAAGAAGATGAAGAAGCAAGGAAACTGGAAGAGCCGAAGGATGACCTGATGCCCGATGTTGAAGTACCTATGGATCCCATTGATCCACCTCCTTCAAATAAGAGAAGACCCTCATGGCTTAGGGATACTCTCGAAGATGCCGAGAGACATATTTCCCCAAGGGGGACATTCCGTGAAAGCAAGAAGCCGAAGAGATACCAAGGGTATCTAGCAGCCATGAGTACGACAATACAATCTGAGCCTGGAACATTTGAAGAAGCCGTAAAGCATCAAGTTTTGAAGGATGCTATGCACGAATAGTATGAGTCCATTATGAAAAATGATGTCTAGGAAGTGGTCCCGAGACCGAAGAACAAATCTGTTGTCACCTCGAAATGGCTCTATAAGATCAAGCATAGATCTGATGGAAGTGCTGAAAAGTACAAGGCAAGATTTGTTGCCCGAGGATTCTCTCAAAAGGAAGGCATAGATTATGATGATATATTTGCACCTGTGGCCCGTTATACCACCATCCGATCTATTATTGCCCTTGCTGCTACCTAAGGATGGAGTCTACATCAGATGAATGTGAAAACCACTTTTCTGCATGGATCTATAAAGGAAGAAGTGTATGTGGAGCAACCTCTGGGGTTCGAAGTCCAAGATAGAGACACCCATGTATGCAAGTTGAAGAAAGCCCTCATGGGTTGAAGCAAGCCCCCGGGGCTTGGCACGAGAGAATAGATAGCTACTTGATGAAGTTGGGCTTCACTCGAAGTAATGTTGATTTGAACCTTTATTTTAAGGTTGATAGAGAAAGGCCTCTCATTTTGGTTCTCTATGGTTAGGATATTCCGACACATAGGAAATAGTTAAGAATAACTTAGTCTAGTGTAGAGTTAGGTAAAGTGTGTTTCTTTACCATGTACATTTGTAACTTATAATCCGACGGTCACGATTTGTAGTGATCCAACGGTTATCTCTCACCTCGGTATTAACGGCACTTGATTTGTGGCTTAACACCCAATTGGTCCATGATCTCTATTTAAAGAGCATGGAGGGTCATTTGTCCGGTAACTGTTTATGAGAGAAATATATGTAACCCTTTTTATATTAATAAATTCCCTGAAGTGGTCGCTTTGGCTTAGGGCGTGGACTGTTTTCCTCTTTGAGGGTTTTAACCACGTGATTATACTGGTGTACTGATTTGTGATCTGTTTGTGAGCGGTGACCTTTGGTTCTTGATCTACGGAACTTACCCTGTAAATTCCTACATGGTATCGGAGCTATTTTGAGGGCCACGTCTGTGTTGATCAAAATCCGAAGACGGTTTGACTGCATGCGAATGCCGTTTTGTAGATCTACTATTTCTGAACATTTTTGGGCTTGGAGAACTGCTTAGTTGTGTCTGGAGTGTCTGTTATAGTGAGGAACGCCTTTCGTTTCATGCGAAAAGGTTTCCGGCTGCCCAAGTTATGTCAGTTTAGATCTGGAGGTATAAAGCATCTATTTTGCAGTTATATTTGTTAATAGTTCTGCTTATTTCGGTTTATTTCAATTTATTTTCGGTATTAAGGTTTTATTTATTTGCCAGATCTATACCCTCTTATATGTGTATGCTCTTTGTTGTGCGCTCCGTGTGATCTCGGCAAATCAGAAACAAAGAAAAGGGATTTTTTTGCTATGTATGCTCTTTCCCCGAGTCTTTGTGCGATCTCGGGAAATCAGAAATAGTGAAAAAAGTGATAGTTGCCAGTAAGGCTAACCGAAAATCTAACATTCTGCCGTAAGGCTTTGCATTTCGTTTTTTTTTCTCGGTTTTTATGTTTTTTTGTGCAGGAAAATGCACGCACACCGAAGAGTACATAGAAAAAAAAACCCTTCCTCCTTTCTTACACTAACGTGATCCTTTAACTATCTCACTTGGTGAGGGGTTAGTTTATGAGAATAAAGGTCTTGGGTTCAAGTCTCATTTTCAAGCTTCTTTTGTAAAAAAAATTTGTTCAAAGGGGGCGGATTTTTTTTTTTAAAAAGGCCGCACTTCATCCCGTTCCCATAACTATTCGGCATCTACAACTTAGATTTTTCAAAAGGCATAACTTCTTCATCTGGAAGCCGTTTTTTTTAAACGGCCTAATTTTTCAAGATCTTTCGATTGGAGTAGTTATTTTCAGCTTTTCTCCGCTTCATTTCTTTTTTTTAAATGGAAAGTGCATACCTGGTTATTTTTAACAGCACCAATTATTTCCAATGGCTACCTCACATGGTAGATATACTTAGAAGTAAAGGGCTTTATATAATAGCCACAGATCAAGAAACTAAACCTTCCGATGATGATAAAGTTTCTAAATGGGAAAATAAACAAGATCAAGCACGAGGGTTGATAGGAATGTCCATTGCTCAAGATCTTCGATTTCACATCCTTGACATTGACACCCTTGATAAAGCCCTAGAAAAGCTAAATAATGTTTTTGGCATTCAAAATCAAATCAAGGCCTTTTAGTCATCAGTATTTTTCACCTGTTGATGATGACTAGTTTTTAAAGCCAAGTTTTCTAGCAGCTGATCTCCAATTTGTCAAATTTGTCAGCTAGAAAACACCCATAAACATTTTGCCCTCCTACCTTTTCAATCAGCCTATGATGAGAAAAAAAAACCTAATTGTCCAGCCCTATCTAGTCTCAGTCATACAGACTTGTCCATCAGCGGTCATAAGCTAAAGTCATCTGCTGTCATTCACCCTCATCCCCAGCTCATTCATTAACCAACTGATTGATAAGAAGGTCAGCTACCCTACCTCTGGTCATATCTCATCTTGGGATCTGATCATACCAAAGAGAATACTCCAAATCTGTCAAAAATCTCCCCTAAGTTAGGTAGTGGCGCTTTAGGCGATTTTCCCTTGGCAAACTATCCTAAGCCAAAAGAACCTCTGTCTAAAACCAACCAATCATAGATGGCCTTCCTATTCTGCAAATAAAGCTTGATACACCCTTAAGTCGCTCCACTAACAAGTCTTGGTGTCTCTGCAGTGCATGTTTCAAAATCCAAACTAATGTTGTGTTGATCTATAGTGTTTCAATGTCTTTTTCAAAAGCAAAAGTGTACCAGTGTTCCAGAAGGCATTATTAAATTTAACATGAGAAGACAACTGCTTTTCATGTTGTTTTGAGCCTGGGATGCAAGTACTAGTCAGAGAGGTAATTCAGTGAACTCCTGCAAACACAGTCAAAAGGTTAGTGACTTATGACTAGCAAGTAATACTCTGCAGATATAAGTCAGGTTGCTTCTGGTTTCCAAAGATGCATAAGGGTATTTTAACAACAGAATACATATCTTAGAGAATCCCTCTCATGGCATATTGACAATTTTACACCTTCTTACTTACTGTGATATACCAAGCAAAGATGGGAATTAAAAGGAAAGATGACACAGTTTGAAGAGAGATGAAATAACATCACTTTGTAAAGCCTCCTCCAAACATGAGCAGAGGGTTGGGTGACTATGTAAAGCCTCCTCCAAACATGAGCAGATGGTTGGGTCATTTGTTAAGACCTCCTTCATTTAACAAGCAGAGGGTCAGGAACAGAGGTGTAGCCTCATTCAAAAAGCACAAGGCCAACAATGCTGCAAATAGCCTTAAAACTTGTTTACACCTTTTTCTCCAATAGATGAAACCACTAACACAGCAGTGGTGTTTTAAAAGGTGCTTACATGAGTTCACTGTTTGAAAGAGAGAGTTGAAATCAGTAGAAAACAATTCAAGGTTTATGAGTTGAGAGTTGGGTTAAACATAGGCCAATCAGTGGTACTATGATGATTCAAGGAAGCTTTGCTTTGCCTATCCATAAAGGTCTTTTTCAAAACCTCACTAAAATTGACAAGAAGGTAGTCTAAGCCTTGCTTCTGAAGGGGACTTCGCAAATAAACACATAGAGACAGTATGTGTGAAGAAAAGGGTATGGCATGTGTTTTAAATTCAGGGACAACATTCAAAGAAATGAAACATGCCACTGTCACAAACAAAGGCCTTTTTTATGAAACGTGTGAAAATACCTTGTTGTTGCATATGATTGTAGGAAGGGTCTTTAAAGGATT
This sequence comes from Pinus albicaulis, assembly GCA_034641835.2. NCBI lineage: Eukaryota > Viridiplantae > Streptophyta > Pinopsida > Pinales > Pinaceae > Pinus > Pinus albicaulis. The sequence continues at coordinate 1,345,684,410 of CM076578.1, read as the reverse complement.
TCCTTTTTGATAAACAGATGTTTGTCAAACCTAGGTGAATGCAACTAACCTTTCACCCACAGTCAAAGAGAAATACCATTCAAAGGATGCATCTACAATCATTGATATGGCTTTGAGCAAGGTTTCCTTTAAAGGTCAGAAATAGGCAAACAGTGACAGAGTTATTTCCTAAATGAAGAAACAGTCAAAAGGCAATGAAAGCGGTTTTTGTTTCTTAAAGGGGCCTTTTTATTTCAACAAGAGCCATGACTATGGTCATTCAAAAGTAGCATCCACAGCAATTAAATCTTGGTCGAATATGAGTCTTTGTTATGTTTTAAAAAGACATTTGCTTTATTTTCTGTTATGACCGAAAAGCCTTTTCAAAAGGCATCCAAAACCCTCACAAAGTAATTTCAAAAGGTTGTTGACTTTTTCGACTTTAAAAGGTGGAGAGACCGTTGGCAAAGTCCCATTGTGCAAATTCAAAATGCATACAACGTTCCCCTAAGCTGTTCATTGGAGAAGCAAGAGACTTCGAGCAAATTTCAAGTTTTTTTTCAAGGCCTCAACCCTACGCGGCGCGCCTGTAGCGCCCGTTCACCCACCGCCCGAGGCCAACCCGACTGCGCGGTGCTTTCTTTTGCAAGCGTGCCGCTTGCTCAAAAGGTCTACAAAAAAGGTCTGAAAGCTCCTCCAACAATCGACCAAGGCCCTCAAGCGTTTTTTAGGTATTTTTCATCACCTCATGGTAAAATTTGAATTTTGAAGGGGTGTTTTGCTATAAGGAGAAATAGTGCTTTTGAAAGAACTTCATCATCTAAAAGCCATGAGATAGACAGTGGTATATGTGACAGAGTTTTGTCAAAACTGGGGAAAAGTTTTCTTGTGCTTGGGGGGTCTCAAATCAATTTGGACAGTGTCTTGACTCTTAACAGTGGCCTTAAGGGCAGTTTGTCATTTAAAAAGCACAAGAAAAAAGCATTGATTAGAGGGTGGGGTTTTGGTCAAAGATTAAAGAGTTTTGTTGCTGTGATTACTAAGGATTAGTACAGTGATAGGCAAGAGGTGTTTTCATCAGTGTTAAAGGGCCTTGACTGCCTTTAAGAACAGTGATAAACCATACACTAATTACTAGACAGACATACACAGTTGTAGAGGTCTCAAATTGGCTGGAAAAGTGTCCTAACAGTGTTAAAACAAGAACAACTTTGTCTGCAAAATCAAAGGGGAAAAGCAGTGTTTATAAGGCTTGGCAAATATAAAAACTTCCTTCTTGTGTTATGAAATAGCAAACTCTGTGCAGCTTCCATAATTCAAAAAACAGAGTGTGTGAAAGGCTTTTCAAATCAGCTAAGGGTGTTTTGTCTACCTTTGTAAAAAACAGTGAATAGAAAAAAGGGTATTGTTTGAAGAGAAAGGTGTTCTTATCAGAACAAAGAAGATCCTTGTTCAAACAAGGGACCACCAACGCATCTTTTCAAGACTTTGCCCAAGCACAGTGATAAATTGAATTTTTGTTTTTATTTGACAAAGCACTTGTTGATTGGCATCAAAAGAGGATAAAACAGTCATTTATAAGGAGGACAGGGTGTGGTGTTGGGGACTATTTCAGAAAAACATTTGAAGCATCTTGTTTTGGTCAAACATCAAAGAGTATCCAAAACAAAAATGCCTCCCAGGCAAGACAGTTGAAGTGGCCTTCACAGGAGGTTTGAGCTTGTTTCAACTGAAGAGGTAAATGTTCATCCATCAGTCCTGTTTAACTTTCATGAGGTTGGATGTCTAGAGTTTTGTCAAAGGGTGCAGGAGGTGAAAAGCTATCTCCCCTTGACACATCTTTGTGCTTTGAAATTTCAAGGGAAACACTTTCAGCTGGCAGGCTTGGATTTCAAGTTTTCTCCTAGATCCATTTCCAAGGCCACCAAAATCCCTTATGTCGGAGAGAAGTGGTTTAAACAAAGCCACCTAGACTCAGAACAATACAAACCCTTTTGAAGCCGGAGCATCGAGATACATGTCCATCCATCTTTCCCTTCTCATATCTGTTGACTAGTTATGCTCCCCTCGTGAAGATAATCATGAAATACTTCACTTGCGAGGGAAGGTTCTCTCGGGTCTATGCTTATCATGTCCGGTTGCTCATGCATTTCACAAGGGCCCAATTGTTAAATCTCCCCTTCTTCCTCCATAGAAGTATTGAAAAAATAGCCTCCACTGTTCAGAAAATACCTCCTTCTCAGCAGTCAGCTTGCCTTTTCCATCATTCGCTCATCAAGGTTGTCATTCTTCATCAGCTTGAAAAGAAGGGAATCTCTTGGGACACTTTCATTGCACATCCAGATTTCGCCACTGTTCCTTCATTCCATGCATCTCCTTCACCTTCCACTCACCATCCTTCGCCTTCTTCAAGTAAGCCCATTCCCAAGAAGCTCAAATTTCCCATGATTGAACAGGAAAAAGAGCATGATGAAGATGAGCAGCAGCATGATGATGAACAGCAGCATGATGAAGAAGGGCAGCAAGGGGAAGAAGAGCATGATGAGGAAGAAGAACATGATGATGAACAGAAGCAGCATGATGATGAAGAAGGGTAGCAAAGTGAAAAAGAGCACAGTGAGGAAAGTCAGCAGAGTGAAGAGAATCACAGTGATAATATGCAGCACAGTGATGAAGAGCAGCGCCATGAACAAACTCAAAACAGTGAGGAGGGAAATGATGAGGAAATTGAACATTTTGATGAAGATATTGGTAGCCCTCATAGCAGCAAAAAAGATGAAGATGAAGCCCAAAACATTGAAGAGACAGAGCCTCAAAGTCCTAAAGACAGCGAAGGCAAGAGTAAAGAGGGCAGCCCTCAAAAAGACATGCAAGAGGACAGTCAAAGCATTCATGAAGAAACTCAAAGCAGTGGCAAGGATGATGAGGAAAGTAACAAGAGCAAAGAGCCAATAGAGCATGTGCTAGCTGCCTCTCCTAGGCAAGGGGCCATGCTTTCTTCTCCAAAAGTGGCCAAGTCCCGGACATCAAGGAAAGACCCTATTCTGAGGGTCCTGATTGAGTTGGACTATGAGCTCTGGGAGCTCTAGGGGGCTTGTGGATAGCTTCTTGGAGCTATAAGCACATACGGGGCTAGACTTGCCAAACCTTGTTGTGATTCTGTCGCACCGTTATGATATTGATTTTGTTCGCCTCTCTCTGATCTGTGCCCCGCACGCATCCTACCAGTGGAGTTTCGGACTCATGGGAAGTAACTCTCATTTGACCAATGAGGTGGGAAATGTGGATAGAGACCAATAGCAAGACTGATGGACGCATTGGATAATGTCGTACTCTCTATGTCTAGGATGGCATGTGTCCAACATCTTGATTTGGGATCAAGTATGATGAGGTTTTTACCTCTAAACTGACTTCAGGTCAGTAAACTAACTTCGAGTTAGTAGGAGACTCTTTTGAGTCCAAGAGAAGTTTTTACCTCTACGCTGACTTCGGGTTAGCTATGTGTGATGTCTTTGTGACTCACCTTTTTGTTCTATCTGAAATAAAAAGCTAGCAAAGCAAGTTACAGCGGGATGACGCACGATGTTTGGTGAATGTACATGATGGTACTGATGGATGGCACTTGTGGACAGATGGAGTTCTCCCTAGTTGAGAGGTGTTGAAAAGTGTAACTAGGATCGGTCTTCATATTGACTATGTAATTATGGATTTATGTAAAGTAGAAGACAAAGATAATAAAATGCATTTTGTACTTGCTTCATGGGTTTCATGAGCAAGAGTTTATTATAGGTTAATAGACTTCTTCTTGATGTCTATCTATGGTTTTGTCTTCTAGGGATAAATGTAATTAAGTGTCATATATAATGAAGGATCTAGTCTCATGAAATGCTCCAAGACCTTGTCCTAGAAACCGTGGAAGAATGGCTTTATCAGCCCTCACTCAAACACTGAAAGATAAGATTAAATGATGTATTAGAAGTCGGCCTCATAACAGTCATGTAGGCTCCCAAATAGTCACATCGGTTCACCAAGTCAAGTCGGATTATATACAGGGGAAAACAACTATATAAACCCCTGTAGACTTCGCAGAAAACGCAGATTTTTCGGATATCTCTGAGCTTCAGTGCTGACTTCCTGAATGTGTTTCAGTGTGTATTTTTCTCTGAGATTTCCACATGAAAGTGTGGATCTAAAACAGGAAATTGCAGACTATTCTGGGCAAGCAAAAGGTGTGGATCTGAAACAGGAAATTGCGGACTGTTCTTGGCAACCAAAGTGCGGATCTGAAACAGGAAAATAGTACAAACATATCTGTGATTTCAGGAAGGATACATCTTCGGTCAAGTACAGGGTTTAAGTGAAGTTAAGGCAGCGTGGAAGTGAAGACAAGGCAACGTATTGAAGTAAAGTCTTAAGTCTGAAATAGATGCGGATCACAGAGGTATTGCAAGCATACTAAAGTGCGAGTTCAGGTGTGGAATATATGCGAGATCAAGGCAGTGTTCTGAATGAGGAAGAGATCATACTACTGTGCCAAAATAGTATTAGAACTGTGTAAAGTGTTGATATCTCAAGCAAGGATCATATACATCCAGAGAAGGAAGAACACGAGGAGAGACCGAGCTCTCTAGCATTGGTGTTGACAAGTGTAGGTCGGTGTAAGTAGGTGCAGGAAAGAAGGAGCCAATGACAAAGCAATGACAAGGTCTTGGAAGCATATAAAGGTCTAGGGTCTAAATCTTGGTCATGGTACTTGTTATTTGAAAGTCTACAATAAGAATTTCTCGTGGGTTTTCCTCTCCAAGAGGGAGAGGTTTTGCCCTGGCTCTAGGAGCCTAACTTTGTGTCTTTTGTATTTTGGTAATTGACTTGATGAAAGACTAAATAAGCTAAGCAAGAGAAGACATAAGTAACTCAAGTAAGCTCACAAGTAATTATCAAGAAGAGAATTTGAATTAATCTCCAACCCTCTAAATTCTCAAGAGAGTGTTAATTTTGGGCAACTAGGTCCAAGCTCCATGTTGCATTGCTCATATGACGATGGTCATATTTTTGTTGGATTCCTCTTTCGGAGAGGTGCAAGATTGATCTAAAGATCATCTTGATCGGATGAGCTAAACATTTATTTTGAATTTATTTTCCACATGTGCAAGGTCGGTCAGTTTTGTAATGTAGGCTCACATGCCTAATAGATGTGTCACACACCCTCATTGATGGATATAAATTGGAGAGACTTGGAGGTCATTTCATTATCAACTCATCACACATTCTCTCATTGTGATCTGATTGGTTTGATAGCCTTTGGAGGCCTTTTTCCCCTCACACGTGTGGAGCTGAAGTCTAAAATTTGCGGATCTGTTTAGGGCACTTTTGCAGCAGCGTTGACCAGCATTGACCGTGGTCAACCCTTGGTCATTTGACCTCAATCTTCTGCCAAAATTCTGATTTTATGAGGTCTTACAGCTGGGCACTAAAATCGAGGAATTCTGGGCTATTTGACCGAAGCCCTAAATTGTTGCGTTGACTTTTCTGTTGTTGCCTGCGTTGTTCTTGGGTTCACTTGCGTTGACTTGTGATGAGTTGTCATTGCAGGTTGTGGGTGTGACACATGAAGGAGTGGCTGACCGGGAAAGACTTTGCTGGTTGAAGCATCCTCCTGACTGTCGTAACACAACAATATCTCATATCTTTGCTGGACAAAAGGAATTGAAAATCTGATCTATATTTGGCTTGTCTTCTATTGATCTATTATTGTGTTCTATCAGCATTTTACTTTCATGTTCATGTGATTGCTATTTTGTATCGGGCCTAAGAAATATTGAAGTAAAAGTGCATCAAGCATAGAACACCATGGTTATCTAAATTTAACAAGTGGACTCCCTAAAGAAGTGCTCGGTGAACTCGCCACTGGTGCCCCAGATGTCACTGACACTAAAGTACCTCCTGTACCAGTCGATCAAGAACCTTGAGGTCCTAATCTCTGTACCTGACCTCCCTGCTGAGGAGAAGTCTGTGACTCTCTCTCATCATACTCCCGTGATCTCCGATAGGCCCTCTCCTCCTCGAACTTCACATCCCTCCTAATCACCACTCTCCATTTAGAAGGAATGAAGATCCGATAGGCCTTCGAAGTCTCGTTGTAACCCATAAGATACCCTTCTCTGCCATGGGTTCCAGCTTCGTCCTCTGCTCCTTGGGGATATAAGAATATGTGAGACATCCAAAGATACGAAGATGTACCACATGAGGCTTATCTCCAATGAAAGCCTCCTCTGGAGTCATATTCCCCAATACTCTATGAGGACCCCTATTCTGAAGATAAAAAGCAGTTTTGCAGGCCTCAGCCCACAAAAACAAAGGCAACCCCTGATCATGAATCATCACTCTAGCAGCCCCAACAATAGCTCTATTCTTCCTTTCAGACACCCCAGTCTGTTGGGGGTTGTAAGGAACGTTGAACTCTCTCCTAATGCCCTCCTATGCATAGAAGTCAGAAAACCCACCATCGGTGTACTCACCATCATTGTCTGACCTCAAGACCCGAATCTTCCTTCTTGTCTGCTTTTCCTCAAGAGCTTTAAACTCTTTGAAGCGACTGAAGACCTCACCCTTGGTCTTCAGGAAATTTGTCCAAGTCCTCCTAGAGTAGTCATCAATGAATATGTCCAAGTCCTCCTAAAGTAGTCATCAATGAATATAACATAATACTCATAACCACCCAAAGACACATGAGACATACGACCACTAACATCGGTATGAATCAAGTCTAGTATACCTATAGATCTGTTGTCGCTCGCTGGGAATGGTAACTTGGTGTACTTGCCCAAAGCACACCCTCTGCAGACCTCATAATGCTCGACACTGAAATAAGGAACTCCAGTAGTGATCTCCCTCAAAACTCTCAAAGCTCCATGATGCATATGCGCCATCTTCCGGTGCCATAACTTACACAAGTCTCTACTACTGGTGGTACTAGTGTGAATGCTACTCACCAATGCTCTTGCCGACTGAAAACTGAACCTGTATAGTTTCCCAGAGCGGATTCCAATCACTTTGGTCGAAGTGATGGAAACTCCCCTGGGATGCATCAATACCTGCCCTCCTAAGAAAGTGATGTCAAACCCCTTCTCCTCCATAGCAGACACACAAATCAAGTTCTTCTTCATTAGCAGAGCATACAAAACATCCATGAGCTTCAAAGGAAGCAAAGACTCCCTCTCAAAGGTCACAGTCCCCACATCAACAACTCTCACAGTGTGGTCATCTCCTAGTACAATCTCAATATCAAGTGCCCTCTTTGCAAGCTCTGAAAAGAACTCTTGTGCACCTGTCATATGGCGAGAATCCCCGTTGTCTATGTACCACACATCGGATGATGTACTCCTACTAAATGTAGAAGTAATAAATGCAAAGTCCCTGTCACACTGTGAAGCAAACTGCTCCACCTCTGCTAATGCTGCAGTACCCTTCTACCCCTTTTTTTTCCTCTCAGGACACGTAGCAGCATAGTGTCCCATCTTCGGACATGCCCAACATTTGACTTTGGACATATCCGTATCTTTCTTCTTCTTCTTCTCTTTTCCCTTAGCCCCATCTGATGAGGCCCCTTTCTTGGTCTTCCCTTTGTTCTTCCCCCTAGCTGTGAAGGCTACATCCTCCTCATTTTCTATCTTCACCCCACCACTGCGAGTCTTCTGTATCTCATGTTGCACATAATCATCCCAGAATCTGTCCCAATTGGGAAGATTCTCCCTAGAGGTAATAGTATCTCCAAAGACCTCCCAAGACTTAGGAAGTCCCGCTATGGCTATCTCGACTAACTCTATGGGTGCAACAACCTCACCAATAACAATCAAATCATCACGTACCTGTTTGACCCTGCCAAGATAATGAACTACACTTTCAGCCTTTGTCATCCTGATGTTCTTCAATTGTTCTTTGAGTACCATCTTCATGCTCTCATTGGTACTCTGATAGAGAGTGGTTAGAGTTGTCCACGTCTTATATGCATATGTGTTTACTCTCACTAAAGGAACCACATGATCCTTCAGACTGTCCATCAAAATCCTTTTTGTCTTTGCATTATTTTTTGTGAATTCAGCAAGTTCATTTGCACCAGTAGGAGGTACAACCTCATGCTGCACTATGTCCCAAATTGTTGCCTCCTCATGTTGAAAAGTGTAACTAGGATCGATCTTCATATTGACTACGTAATTATGAAAAGAAGAAGACAAAGATAATAAATATGTATTTTGTACTTGCTTCATGGGTTTCATGAGCAAGATTTTATTATAGGTTAAATAGACTTCTTCTTGATGTCTATCTAGGTTTTTGTCTTCTACGTAAAAAAAAATGTAATTTAGTGTCATATATATATGAAGGATCTAGTCTAATGGAATGCTCCAAGACCTAATCAAGAAAACCATGAATGAATGGCCTCATTCAGCCCTCCAACAACGCTGAAAGTTAAGCTATAAAGATGTGTTAATCTCGGCATGACTAGTCGGCCTACAAGCCATAGGATGGTCGGCCTAAAGTCCGTGAACCTGTTCCTATATATATACAATTGTTCTATGTTCATTTGAAACAAGAGATTTCAGACATATCTGAGTTTTAATGCGGACCTTCGGACAACATCTAACAAAGACTTAATATTGGTGAAGAAGCGTATATACTTAATGATATCTTAATGTAATAAAATGTTGCGGTCTACTAGAACAGAAGTGCCACGGTTGACTGAAGTTAAGTGCGGACTTTCTGGATGAGTTTCAGTGCGGAATGTGAACAAATTTCAGTATGCATTTTGGACGAGTTTCAGAAGTGTTTGAGGTGCATAAGGAGAATAGAAGTGCCACAGTTGACTGAAGTTAAGTGCAGACTGTCTGGATGAGTTTCAGTGCAGAATGTGAACAAGTTTCAGTATGCATTTTGGACGAGTTTCAGAAGTGTTTGAGGCACATAAATCCTTATGATATCATAGTATAAAAGGTGTAGCAGTCTACTAAAAGGAAGTGAGGACTGTGTATCAAAGGAAGTGCAAAAGTTACAGCGTGACAGATTAAGTTCAAGGGCAGTATTGAAGTGCGGATCTGTCTAGAGATCCTAAAGTGAAGCTGCTGATCAAAGGTGATATTTGTATTCATCTCCAGTTCATGTAGAGTTGGGACAGTGGTCTGCAAAGAGAAGAAGAGATCAAACAGTGGGAGAAAGTAGGAAATTAAATATGTGATTTCCTTTCCTAACTTCAGCTTATATATATCTCATGCAACTGAAGTATCTATTGTATACAAAGGAAGTGCTGGTACAGAGCAGTGCAAGTTGGTGAAGGAAGAAAGGATCAGCATTGAAGGACATCAAATAAGTAAGGACAAGGTCTTGGATGCATATATAGGTCAACGGTCTAAGTCTGGTCATGGTACTTGTATTTTGAAGATCTATAAGAAGAATTTCTCGTGGGTTTTCATCTCCAAGAGGGAGAGGTTTTTCCCTGGCTCTAGGAGCCTAATTTGTGTGTCGTGTGTATTTTGATAATTGACTTGATGAAAGATTAAATAAGATAAAGAAGAGAAGACATAAGTAATCCAAGTAAGCTCACAAGTAATTATCAAAAAGAGAATTTGAATTAATCTCCAAGCCTCCAAATTCTCAACATGGAATCAGAGCTAAGGTGCTAAAGTCAAAGGGATATTTGACAAGTAGACACTCAAGGATCAAAATTCAGTTTTCTAGAAAGCATCAAAACAAAAGTCAAAGTCTACATTGAAAAGTCAAGTCAGCTTGCAAGGAAATCCTCAAGCCATCTCAAGAAGACTTTCAACCCTATTCAAAGAATCCACTCATCGAGGAGGTAATCATTGACATCAAAGATTCTTGATATTGAAGACATTGTTGGAAGACACATCATTAAGCACCACCCAACACTATTGAAGACATCCTCATTCTGAAGTAATCCTTGATCATCAAGGATCCAAGATCACCTACTTTGAAATCAATCTAAGAGGGAGTTCCTACCACCATCTTCATCATAATCAACAACGAAGCTGATAGAAGAAGAAAAGCATCTACTCAAGTAAGTATCTTTATGACTTCATATGAATCTATCAAAATGTCTTCTTTGCAAAGAAAGAAACAAATTGGTTAGGGTTTCAAACTTTCCTGCATGGAAGAAAAAGGACAATGAAGTCATGCCAAATACATGAAGGGAGATATAAGAGCCCAAAGGATTCTTACATAATCCATAAAAGACTCTCTCATCTCCAATGTATCAAATCTAGAATCATCAAAAGGAACATATGAGAAATTGGTGGAGCTATCCTCTGTGAGTACTGCAGGAGAAGCAACCTCTCTAAGATCAACTGCAGGAATTGGGAGAAGTAATGTCTGACACTGAGATGACTACAGTGGTGCTGAATGCTCTACCAGAAGAATGGGGAAACTTCACTTCAGGTTTATACGAGACCATTCCACGATTTATGGTCTCTATGTAAAATAGAGGAAACAAAATTGAAAGCAAAAGCTGATACAGGATCAAGTGAAGGGAATCTATCATTTGCAGCAATATTCAGGAAGAAAGGAAGATTCAGTAAATTTGGTCCTCAGAATAAAAGAAGGAATATGGACAAAGTACGATTTTTTGGACATAATGAACTTGGGCATTATAAAAGAGATTGTCCTACATTTGGAAAGGACAAGAGGAAAAAGGAAGATCATGTCACAAATATGAGGGAAGAACCTGATGCAAAGAAATCTAAGAAAGAAGAAGCGAGGGATCTCCACTATGATTGAGATCATCTTCTCCTTTAAGTGATTTTTGGTGGTTGTAAAATAGTATGATAAAAAACAATGTATATTATAACATCATGATAAAAGCATGGTAGGAGTTCTTGGTGAAGCAGCTCCGGGAAAAACCTCTCTGATAACATTACTAATGGAAGGCAGTCATCAAGATCAGGGGTCATCATGAAAATAGAATTTTGGGATTTGATGACATATTGATGGAGCAGGCCAAGGGAATGAAGCTCTTCATTCTAGTAAAATTGCTACAGGATGACTTAAATGATAAAGGTATGAAGTATGTATATATTTATATGTTGACACTGGATGTTGTGAAGTCATGTCATATGGTTGATAGACTTCCATATTTAGAAGTATGATCTATGAAAGAGGATCTCTCAGTGCATTGATAGATGAAATCAACATAATATATCCTCATGGAATATGAGGTAGTTGTATATGAACGAGAAACTGGAAAATTTGTAAGTTCCTAGGAATGAAGAATGTGTAGAAAGGAAGAGATCATGAAATGCAACCATGTCAAGAGGTAGTTATCATCCGAAAACCAAGAAGATGTGACTAGGAGATCTCCTGGGAGGATATGCAGACTCTGACAGATGTCTGGTAAAGAAGAAGACCCTTGAAAAAACATATCACTAGGAGATGTGTCAATCTGAATAAAGGATGTCGATGCCCACAGAAAAATGTCATGGTGAAATATCATCACTAAGGTAATTTTTTTTTTTTTAAAGTTCATATGTATATGTTTATCTGGATGAATTTGTGCAGGGTTGCTAATCATGAGAAAGGATGTATGATCCTTGGAGATGATTCGAAGGAAAGCAACATGGCATAACGGTGGACCAAATGAGAAAGACTGATGAATCACTTTCTGATAGTGGACATGACTTGTGACTGAAAGTGATGGATGATATGTGTCCTATGAAGCCAAAAGTTGAAGATTCCTCAGTATTGAAATCCATGACATCAAGGGAAGGAATTCTTCATGAGTAGCTGGATTGCTGCTGCAGGACCCTCGTTGAGAGGGAGCCTGCTGGTAAGTTTCTTACTTGGAAGAAACTTGAAGTATGTCCTTCCTGAGTTGAGAGGGAGTGACATATGTGATTCTCTAATACATGTGTCATGCACTAGACCAGGACTAATAGCCGTAAGTCTTAGTGAAGGCCATGTGTAAGGTTTTCTTGGGGTTCCAACAATTAGCCTCCATTGATGTAACTCTACCCATTTTATCTTCACCGACAAAGTCCTCCCACACAAAGACCAAGGCAAATAAAGAAACAAAATGTTTACATGAATATAAAGTGTTACTATATACATCGCTACTAGTAATTATGTAAATATTGGAGAGAATGGATAGACATATCATTATGGTCTTCACCTGGAAGACAGAATGGAGGATTGGGTAATCATCTGGCATTCGATACTCTTTGAGAATGAGATAGGGCATTCAAGATAAGTGTAGTCAAAGACCGATATACTTTGAGGGTTGGCTACCCAATAGAAGAATAGTCCAAGAAGGTCATACCCTAGGAACACCTAGCTGGAGTATGTACTTTGGAGAGACAATGACTCTGGTGTCTATAAGTCATGTGTCTCGCCAACATTGTAGCCCATTGTCTCGTTGAGAGATGGGGTTGTTAGTCAAGGCCTTGCACTAGGCCAATGCTGGTTGATATGATTCTATACAGATGCGATTACCAATTCGATTCTTCTTATGAGATTCTTCAGTTTGAAAGTGACCATGTACCTATATGAATACCTCCATAGTTAAGAGGGAGTGCTGAAAAGTGTAACTAGGATCGATCTTCATATTGACTATGTAATTATGAAAAGAAGAAGACAAAGATAATAAAATTGTATTTTGTACTTGCTGCATGGGTTTCATGAGCAAGATTTTATTATAGGTTAAATAGACTTCTTCTTGATGTCTATCTAGGTTTTTGTCTTCTAGGTAAAAAAAATGTAATTTAGTGTCATATATATATGAAGGATCTAGTCTAATGGAATGCACCAAGACCTAGTTAAGAAAACCATGAATGAATGGTCTCATTCAGCCCTCCAACAACGCTGCAAGTTAAGCTATAAAGATGTGTTAATGTCGGCATGACTAGTCAGCCTACAAGCCATAGGATGGTCGGCTTAAAGTCTGTGAACCTGTTCCTATATATATACAACTGTTATGTGTTCATTTGAAACAAGAGATTTCGGACATATCTAAGTTGTAATGCGGACCCTAAGATTGGTGAAGAAGCGTATATACTTAATGATATCTTAATGTAATAAAATGTTGCAGTCTACTCAACAGAAGTGCCACGGTTGACTGAAGTTAAGTGTGGACTTTCTGGATGAGTTTCAGTGTGGAATGTGAACAAGTTTCAGTATGCATTTTGGACGAGTTTCAGAAGTGTTTGAGGTACATAAGGAGAACAAAAGTGCCACGGTTGACTGAAGTTAAGTGCGGACTTTCTGGATGAGTTTCAATACAGAATGTGAACAAGTTTCAGTATGCATTTTGGACAAGTTTCAAAAATGTTTGAGGTACATAAATCCTGATGATATCATAGTATAAAAGGTGTTGCGGTCTACTAAAAGGAAGTGAGGACTGTGTATTAAAGGAAGTGCAAAAGTTACATCGTGACAGATTTAGTTGAAAGGCAGTATTGAAGTGCGGATCTGTCTAGAGATCCTAAAGTGAAGCTGCTGATCAAAGGTGATATTTGTATTCATCTCCAGTTCATGTAGAGTTGGGACAATGGTCTGCAAAGAGAAGAAGAGATTAGACTGTGGGAGAAAGTAGGAAATTAAATCTGTGATTTCCTTTCTTAGCTTATATATATCTCATGCAACTGAAGTATCTATTGTATACAAAAAAGTGCTGGTGCAGAACAGTGCAAGTTGGTGAAGGAAGAAAGGATCAGTGTTGAAAGTGACCATGTACCTGTATGAATACCTCCCTAGTTAAGACGGAGTGTTGAAAATTGTAACTAGGATCGGTCTTCATATTGACTATGTAATTATGAAAAGAAGAAGACAAAGATAATAAAAATGTATTTTGTACTTGCTTCATGGGTTTCATGAGCAAGATTTTATTATAGGTTAAATAGACTTCTTCTTGATGTCTATCTAGGGTTTTGTCTTCTAGGTAAAAAAAAAATGTAATTTAGTGTCATATATATATGAAGGATCTAGTCTAATGAAATGCTTCAAGACCTAGTCAAGAAAACCATGAATGAATGGCCTCATTCATCCCTCCAACAACGCTACAAGATAAGCTATAAAGATGTGTTAATGTCGGCATGACTAGTCGACCTAAAGTTCATGAACCTGTTCCTATATATATACAATTTTTCTACGTTCATTTGAAACGAGATTTCGGACATATCTGAGTTGTAACGTGGACCTTCGGACAACATCTAACGAAGACTTAAGATTGGTGAAGAAGCGTATATACTTAATCATATATTAATGTAATAAAATGTTGTGGTCTACTAGAACAGAAGTGCCACGGTTGACTGAAGTTAAGTGCGGACTTTTTGGATGAGTTTCAGTGCAGAATGTGAACAAGTTTCAGTATGCATTTTGGACGAGTTTCAGAAGTGTTTGAGGTACATAAGGAGAAAAGAAGTGCCACGGTTGATTGAAGTTAAGTGCGCACTTTCTGGATGAGTTACAGTGCGGAATGTGAACAAGTTTCAATATGCATTTTGGACGAGTTTCAGAAGTGTTTGAGGTACATAAATCCTTATGATATCACAGTATAAAAGGTGTTGCGGTCTACTAAAAGGAAGTGAGGACTGTGTATCAAAGGAAGTGCAGAAGTTATAGCGTGATAGATTTAGTTCAAAGGAAGTATTAAAGTGCGGATCTGTCTAAAGATCCTAAAGTGAAGTTGCTGATCAAAGGTGATATTTGTATTCATCTCCAGTTCATGTAGAGTTGGGATAGTGGTCTACAAAGAGAAGAAGAGATAAGACAGTGGGAGAAAGTAGGTCCTAACTTCAGCTTATATATCTCAAGCAACTGAAGTATCAATTGTATACAAAGGAAGTGCTGGTGCAGAATAGTGCAAGTTGGTTAAGGAAGAAAGGATCAACATTGAAGGACATCAAAGAAGTAAGGACAAGGTCTTGGATGCATATATAGGTCAAGGGTCTAAGTTTGGGTCATGGTACTTGTCATTTGAAGATCTATAAGAAGAATTTCTCGTGGGTTTTCCTCTCCAAGAGGGAGAGGTTTTGCCCTGGCTCTAGGAGCCTAATTTGTGTGTTGCATGTATTTTGATAATTGACTTGATAAAAGATTAAATAAGATAAAGAAGAGAATACATAAGTAATCCAAGTAAGCTCACAAGTAATTATCAAGAAGAGAATTTGAATTAATATCCAGTCCTCCAAATTCTCAACACCTCAAACATTGTCTGAATTTTGTCCTTCCAAACGGCATAGTTGGATATCCCATCCATTATGTCCTCTATCCTTAAGAACATGGCCATGACTACTGTCCAAAATTTACAAAACGAAGAAAATGGAGAAATGAACTTTCCAACACACCTTGTTGTCCCAAAACTTCAATCTGTGTGAAATTTCACCTTGCTGTCCCAAAAGTTCAGTTAGTTGTCCAAATTAAGTTTGTTGTCCAAACCACTGTTTATTGTCCCAAACCACTGTCTGTTGTTCATGCAATTTTCAGCCTGTAGCTCTGATACCATGTTGAAATTTGATGACTAAAAAGTTTCCTGCAATCCCAACCCGGTTTTAATTTCACCTTATCACTCTCATTCAGTTAAATGCCCTTTCCCATAAACTTACATTCAACGTATAGAATTTTGAAAATGAAATTTTCAGATTAAAACACATGGGACCGCGAACACATGCTAAAAATAAATATGGACATAAACAAACCAGCAACACATAAAAAAAATACACAGATTTTTGGTCAACTTAGACCCAGGCAAAACCCCTTCAATCTTCTCCAGGGAAAACCTGTTAGAGAGCTCTTCAAATTTATTTATTTTTCAAGTTCAGAAAAAATACATTTGCAGACAAAACAAAACAGCAAAATACAACTTACCTCTTCATCCCAAACTCCTTGAAAACCGTGTCCACTTTGCCTCGATTTTCGTGCCCACTTGAAGCTGAAAATGTATTGTACAGAAGCGGACTGTACTGTATGGATTCCGTATGGACCGTATGGATTTTTTTCCAAAAAAAATTAAAAAAATATTGCTGAAAAACTTCTCTCGAACAGCGTTCAACTCACAGCATTAAATGATATTCGTATTGTACCTTTTGTTATCTTCTATGCCTTGATTTCTGTGCCCAGATTTGCCCAGAAATCACTCCTTCAACTGGCTGCAACAAATTTCTCTTTCAGAACTTTTCTCCAGCGCTCAGCCTCCTTTCTCCAATCTGTTCATGAAGAATGAATGAATGCAATCTCTCTTCTCTTTTCCCCCTTTTGTTTCCATAAATGACTTTTGGACAACCCTAAGATCTAATAGGTCAGATTCATTTAGATCAAGGGATGAGAATAAATGTGCATTTAATTCTCACTTTCTATATTTTAACTCACCCATTAAATAAAGTACCCACATTGTACTTTATGTCTAAAGTCACTTTTCACTTTATAATTTAACATTGACTTTACAACTTATAAAGTCATTTTCACTTTATAATTTAAGATTGACTTTACTACTTATAAAGTCACTTTCACTTTATAATTTAACATTGACTTTACCACTTATAAAGTCACTTTCACTATATAAAGTCACACTTAGGAAAATAATTATTTTGGACACTTTTCCCTAGGTAGAGACTAACCCATAGGAAACCGCTTGTCCAAGATACATTAAAAATCAATAGATTCTGAATATGATTCAAAAATTTTAATAGCACCAAGTAATGATTTTTAACCCACTTGAGCTATAAGAGTGAAGAGTTTATTTGATTGTCTGTTTCTGAACTCCTGTCGTTGGTTGGTCGTTTGGTGACTTAATGATTTTCTCATACTCTTGTACTATAGACAGCCCATATTTTTATATACATCACTCCTACTAAGAATGATTCCCCAGTCCTGCTAGTGGACAACCTATAGAACCTTTAGAAAGCACCTTCCCTTTGCCTTGTAGAGGTTGGGTCTGTTGAGATTTTGGGGTAGCATCGGGTGTGCTCTAGCTCTTAAACTTTGTGGAGGGGCTGGAACACACGAGATCTCCAAGACCCAGAAAGTGTTTGGAGAAATTCCATCCGATGTAATAGTTATTCAAATAATTAATTTTTTTAATGGGTACCCTAAGTCTAACTTAGGGAAATTAAAAAAATTAAAGTGAATTAAATTACAAGTGATGAAATGTCCTAAGTGACATGGATCAAGCATTCTTTTAATATGAGCCGTCGATTAGAGATTAGATCACGGCCGTTGGTTTCCCAATGAGAAAAGTATAAGAAAAGGGCTTAGGGTCAGTTGGAGAATACACATACATTGCAGAAGCACTGAAGCTAAGTCGAATTTCTGGGGCGGGGTTTGTTGAGGAATTTGAAGTGAGTTTGCAGTGAAGTGGGGGGCAGGGATCGGCAAGGGATGATCTGATCTGAGGCCGAGAATACAACAGTAGAGAGGCAGCATCGTACCAGGGTAGCGCAAAGGCCAGTAGGAGGGACGCAGGCCAGCCAAGCTGACGCAGAGGCCACAGAGAGGGTGACGCAGAGCCATCTGGGTGACGTAGAGGTAGCGCAGAGGCCTTCCGAGTGATGCAGGAGCAGCCTGCGCTGCGCAGAGGCTGCGCTGGGCTAGAGGGCTAACGCTGAGGCTGGAGAAGTTGCGTTGAGGATTCCAGTGGGCCAGAAAGGGCTCGTTATATGTAAATCCCAATTGAGGGTGTGATTCAGCCATATTTTCTATCTCCGAGCGATAAGGTATAGCTACTGTGTATTTTCTCTGTAGGAAAACTGTTTTTGGTGCCCAAAATGTTGTATTCAGATTCTGCATAATAATAAAACCCTCTAGAGTTGTTGCACCGGTTTTCTCGCATTGGGTTTTTCTAGGGACATTTGTCTGAAAAATCTGTGTAATTTTTTCATTTGTGTGTGATGTTCAATAAATGATCTGTATATGTGTAGGTTGCAGTTTGTATTTGCTTTAATATTTTTTTGAATACTTCAGTTAAAAAACTTGTTAATTAATCAAACAAGTAGGCGAAGTAGATCAAGACACTACAGTTGGGTTTCTGTTTTGAAACTTTCACATGGTATTGGAGCATTGCAGATCAAGTTGATCCATCAGCAAAGCGGCTGAAGATATTTGTTGCAGGAAGGGTAGTTGAAGCAGCAGAGATCCAGAAGAAGGCAACGCAGCACCAGGAGGGACACAGAGTCAGTCTGCTCATGCAGAGGTTGACACAGCTCCAAATAGGTGACGCAAAGCCAGTCTTCTCATGCAGAGGCTGACGCAGCACCAGGAGAGGGACGCTGAGCTAGTCTGCTCACGCAGAGGCTGACGCAACACCAGGAGGGTGACGCAGTCCAAGTGGAGAGTTGTTGTACAGTTTTCCAAGTCTGGAAGTGCATTTTATGATCTTTAGAAGTTGTTGGTGTGGCATAGGTTCTGTCGGTGTAGAATAGTGCCTAGAAAAGGTGACAAAAGCAGGGGGGACAATCGCTCAGCAGATTCTCTAGCCAAGGAATCTGAGTTTGATCAAGAGGAGTGATCATAGAGGACTGATTCATTAGATTTGGTGAAGGATTTCTGAGAGGGAATTCATTTGTTAGAGGGAGCACATTCTCTAGAGGGTTCTTTCACCAAGAAGCCCAGATCCAGTCTTTTGCTATGTAGCAGCAGCGGAAGGGTTTGTGATTCGACAGATTGAACAAATATGGTTTCTCATGGAATGAGAGATCAGGATAGGTTGGACAGTGTGTCCAACTTTGTCATCTGGAGGGCTAGACACCTGATAGTCCTAGATGAGTACGACATCAAAGACCATGCAGAAAATGTCCTAGTTGTGACAACCGATGCAGATCCCCTGAAGAAATTCAACAAGAATCAGGCGCAGGCTAAGCGCTTGGTCATGGATGGAGTAAAGGATCACGTGGTCCCTCATATTGTTGGGAAGAACATGGCAAACGAGATGTGGACAACATTAAACACGATGTATCAAGGAAGCTCCGCTCAGGCCTTACGGAGAATGTGATGCGGTTGTTCCAATCTCTGAAAGGAAGGAAATCGATCCCTTCCTCTTTAGACTTGGACTATCGAGAACTTGACTATTTGCTGTGGGTCTGTTGCCACATGTCCATCTAGCGCAACTTTCCCATGACCACATGACTACTGTCTCCATAGCACATCACCATAGTTCGAGTCAAGTTAAACAATCGGGCCGATCCTTTAAGATTTTGGCTCCCTCCCGCTTCGGCCTCCATATGACCCAGGTCAGAGAACCACAATTCAAAGCAAGAAGGGGCCTACTGTTTTAACAATGGGACGCAATATTGGCCATCCAATCTAGCTCAAATCGACGGTGCGGCAATCAACCTCTCTGGTGGGTCCGCGCGCAGTCGATCGGCGGTTTTCATAGCTCCACCACTTTATTTCCCTCCGATGCAAGCACAGCCGTTGATCTTGTTTCAAGATCGAACGGTCCTGGATCGATCGCAGCCCTGTTTTCAATCGCAATCGGAACATAAAAGATGTGCCACTCCCGCTCTACCCACTCTGCTCTCAAGTTCAAGATTGTACGGTGGGTCCCACCTCCTGGCGTGTCATCATGTTTTCCACAAGTGTCTCTGTGCGTTCTTCCTCCACCATTCGTGTGTCGGTTAGCGTGTCTTGGTTTATGAACCCTTAGCCGTTCGATTATTGTCGCCCCATTGTTTCTGCCTCGTCATCTAGTTTCTTCAGCCCCTTGTGTTCATGTGTTTCTTTGTCTGCATCCTCTTACGTCATCTCGTCTACAAATGTATTACCGACTTCATGGCGGCCCAACCACTCCATATGTGAGTGTGAATATCGTTTTTCTCTAACGATTTGCGGGTTTTGCAGGTTTTCATTCGGCTTTTTTGGCGCATTAACTTTCCGCCTCCATTGAAAAATCTAGAGCATAACGAAGGACAGATCATACTGGCAGCAATTAAAGGAAGGAGCCGAGGGTAGGTGGGAGAGATGACCACCATTAAAGAAGACAGGGATATGAACTCTCAGAACTCTCCGGATGCGTCCGCCCCGCATTAAAGATCCAGGATTCAAATCCATAGCCGGAAGCCGAGAGTACAGTACTTGAATCCAGATTGTTCCAAATCTCTTACGGCAGCAGATTTTCTTTCAGCCGTGGGCAACAAATTGTATATATTTTATTACTCCCATCTTGTATATAAGGAGATTTTATCTCCCAGCATTTATTTCTTGAACAGGTTGTTCAGTACCATCATTTATAGCCAGTCATTCATAAGAGAAGGCGCGAATGTTTTCCGCCATTGGGTTTCAAACTGAGTCATTAATTGTGCCTCGTTTTCCTCCTCCTCGGGAAGTTTCTGTCTTCTCTATAAATACTCAAAAATGAGACATTGTAGAGGTTCCAGATTTCTGTCAGCAAACTGTGCAGCGAGAAGACTACTGTATTCATCTTGTAACATTTCTGTATGAAGTTTCAGAGCCCGTAGGGTCTCAGTGAGGAGGGGTTATGACTGTATTGAGGATTCTGGTCTTTGGTATCTCACAGTATGTAACTTTTCTTATGTGTTAATATATCATCCTTTTTATGCAAACTTTCTTCTTGTATCATGTTCTAGAATGCGAGTGGCTCACTAGTTTGCAGTAAGGATTCATCTTAAGTGGTGCCCTTTCTGGAATTAGTCAAGCGCTTTAAATAGGCCTAGAAGTGATATGCTGTTCCATGTTCACTCTTTTCACAATTTCTGCTATATTAGTGGCTTAAGGATTCGTAAATTGGTGCGCCCTTCTGCCAGTAATATCTTCTTATGTTTCCTCACTGCCTGCATTTCTTGATATTTGATTTCTGTGATATATTATTTGAATCGGCCCTCTTTACAGTAAGCGGTCTCTTAACTATCTGATACTTTCATGCTGAAGTTTTACATGATGTCTTTACATTACTCCTATCCTTGTATCAGCCTCTGAGAGAGAAATTGGACCAATTCAATATAATTTCCTTGTTTAGAACAAGAGATAGTAGGTGAGTCCCTTGGACTGACAACCCAAACTATAAAGGACTCCTTGCTATATTAAGATGTCCTAGGCACTGGTCTATGGCAACTCTAGGTTGTCTCTAGGAGGGTGACAAAATCATCCACAACATCTTTCTGGCGCCGCTGCCGGGGAACGAATTCAAGAATATCTGTTTCCCTGGGTTCGACATCCTATATTCACTCTCTAATCAGGTGAGCACAGAGAGGTGAAGAGTTGTAGATTTCTCACCTTGGCGACTCCACTGGTCTTTATTTGATAAATTTTTGGAAGTTCTGGCTTCCCGGAGGCCCCATTTGAGGTCGGATACCTCACCACCAAAAACACCCGTGTCTGACCCAGAGAAAATCATTCATAGAAGGAGTTGGAAAGAGAAGAAGTCGGTTCGTTCCGAAAATTCTGAATATTCTGTTGAAGACCACCCGCCTTCTTCTTCTCAAGAAGTTAGAACAGAAAAACCCGAGTTTCACTCAGAAACTCCACGTAGAGGAAACGCCTGGATTGAAGGAGGATCTCACCCTACTTTCGAGGCTGAAGAAATTAAAGAGGTCACAGAAGCAGCTATTGTTAACCGTCAGTTATTCCCTTCTACACCTCGGGCTTCTGTGCAATATATTCCCATCGTTATTCATACCTCACTTCCTCCTACTTCTCTCCCTTCATCTGTATCTCAAATTGTTGTGCAACCCCCACCTCCCCCAATGGCCAATGTTCCTGCTTTTCTGTTAAATAAATATGCTCCACTGGCTCTACCCCCAGTACTGCATGACATGCCACAAGATTACCTGAAGATCCTACCGAGGTTTAATGGTGAAAGTGACATTGATGCTCAGAAGCATCTCGAGACCTTCTGCTCTTTCGCGGAGAACTTAAATGTTGAACATCTGGATGTGGTTTTGAGGTTGTTTGTGCAGTCTTTAGAAGGCGAAGCCAGAAAATGGTTTAAGACATTGGGGAATAATTCTGTGACTACCTGGGACCAAATGGAAACTACTTTTCTCAGGAAGTGGGGGGAAAAGAAAGATTATGGAATGTGCCTTACTGAGTTTAATACCATGAAGAAGAAACAGAATGAAGGAGTATCCGAGTTCATCAAGAGATTTAACAAGTTATACCTGAGCCTACCTCCCGAAATGAAGCCACATGAAGCTGCAGCCAAAGTTGTTTTTATAGCAGCTTTTGACTCCGATTTTGGTTTCTCGCTGCGGGAAAGAATGCCTGTCACCTTAGATGATGCTCAAACAGATGCTCTAGAATTGGAGGCAAATTTTGCTGCCACTGGTAAGTCAAAGGGAAAAGTTGAGCAAGATACTAGAAGGAGAGGTAAAGAAGAGGTTTCTACCTCCAATCAAGACAAAGACTCTGACAAAATGGATGAGATAAGCAAGATGATAAAGAAAATGGTTAAGCTAGAGCTGGAAGCTAAGAATGCAGCTCCCAGGAACTATTATAATGCTCCAAACAGAGGATATAATCCTCAGTACAGAAAGCCCCCGTTACAGATAATTCCAAGAGAACAGCAAGACCAGGTACCCCATCCCTTGTACCTGGAGGGACCAGCAGATGACTCCGTTAGAGATGCGGCTTATAAACTTGAAGATTCAAATCTGGCCTTCTCTAATAATGATGATATGGAGTGCCCCCTACAAGAAGAAGACGAAGAAGCAGAGATTGACCATTACTGCAAGCAATTTGCTGATTTCATGGAAGCACAATTCAACGTCAAATATGATCTTAGATCCTCAAGGAAGAGGACCCGAGCCCAGGAGCAAGAGGAAGAGCAGCCTCGAGAGGAAACATCGGCTCGGAAGGAATCAACAGCAAAGAGGTGTATAGAAAAAGGTAAGAATCTTCTGAATACCCCCTTGCAGTCTAATGATCAAGTTCCCTCCTCTTCTATACCAGTTGGCCCCCCTAATGCTGAGCCAGTGTCAAAAGAAGTCAAGTCTTCAGTTGAAAATAGGGAGTCCAAAGAAGTAGCGCTAGAAAAGCCCACATCTGCTTTCAATTTGCAAAAAGAGCTTGAGAAGATTAAGATTCCTGTTCCTCTGACTGAATTATTAAAACAGCCTGCATATTAGTCTCAAGTTACCTCTTTCATTCTTCCTCCTGAACTACCCATCGCACCTGATAGTCTAAATCTGCAAGAAGAGAGACCAATGGTAGTCTTTGGCCCACATGTCGAGGAGATAGACCCTTCTACTCCCCCTTTTTATGTGTCCCTGGTCATTCATGATCTGCTGCTACACAACTGTATGTTAGATTCTGGGGCTTCTCATAATCTTATGCCTTTGTCTGTCATGGAGCAACTAGGGCTGCAAATTACAAGACCATATAAAGATTTATATTCATTTGATTCTAAAAGGGTTAAATGCTTGGGAATGATTAAAGATTTAGTGGTCAATCTAGCTCAAATCCCAGCAAAGAGTGTGGTCATGGACATCGTGGTTGCTGATATCCCAGCCCGCTTTGGCATGCTGTTGTCAAGGTCCTGGGGTATCAAGATTGGGGGGTCAATCAAATTGGATCTAACATATGCTACTGTCCCAGTCTTTGGAGGTCAAGAAAGGAGGTTATACAGGGAGACCAGATTTGTCAAAACGGTAACCAGGGCTGACTGCTCAGATAATTCTCCAATTTATAACAAAGAAGGGGACTTTTCATGTTTTATGTTGGAAGAAAATCAGGATTACGCGCATGAGACCCTTTTTGGTCAGGTTCAGGCTGAGCAGCCTAAAGAAGAGCAAGAATCGGGAATATGGACTTTGCATTTTGATGGAGCTAATTCAAGGGACGGTAATGGAGCAGGAGTGTTGTTGATTTCCCCTGCAGGAAAATGGGTGCCACTGTCTTTTAAATTGGAATATGAGGCTACAAACAATGTAGCCGAGTATGAGGCGTTATTACTGGGGCTGCAGATAGCTAGAAACATGGGCATCCACTGTCTAAAAGTGTTTGGAGACTCTGAGCTAGTCGTAAGGCAGATTAAAAATGAATGTCAAACTAAGCACCCTCGGCTCAGAGCATATAGAAATGAAGTATGGGACATGATAGAAAACTTCTTTTCAGCATTTAACATACAGTTCATGCCCCAGGAGCAAAACAGAATAGCAGATTCTCTTGCAGTAGCTGCCAGTACTTTTCGTCCTCCTCAGAACCCACTCCTAAGATATGAGGTGGAGATACGTTACAGACCATCCATTCCAGACAATATAAAGCATTGGCAGGTATTCGAAGATGATGAACAGATGAAAAGATTTATAGAGGCTGTGGGAGAATTCTCCAATATGGAGATTGATGATAATGGAGAAGAAGAAGTTGAAAATATTGCTGAAAATAAATGGGAAGAAAGAATAGCAGGTAGTAAAGTGCTGCAACTAAAGGGTAATGTCATACCCAGAGGGTTGGTACCACTAGAGAAGTTGTTCAATAAAGATGACGTACCCGTGCAGCCAAATAAAATAGTAGAAGATAATCAAGTAGAAGATTTGAATCTGGGTACTTCCACTGACCCCAAAATTGTTAAATTGTCCAAAAAAGTCCCAGAAGAATACAAAGAAAAGTATTTGAAGTTATTTCAATCTTACAAAGATGTTTTTGCTTGGTCCTATGAGGACCTAAAAACTTTTGATGTAAATATTATACAGCATAAAATTCCGTTGAAGGAAGACGCAAAGCCATACAAACAGAAGCTCAGGAAAATAAATCCTTTGCTTATTCCTTCTATTGAAAAAGAAATCAAGAAGCTGTTGAAAGCCAAGATAATCGTGCCACTAAGGTACTCAGAATGGATAGCGAACCTTGTTCCTGTCAGAAAGAAGAATGGAGAAATAAGGCTGTGTGTGGACTTCAGAAATTTGAATAGAGCATCTCTCAAAGATAATTACCCACTGCCTAAAATGGACCATATCCTGCAGAAAGTGGTGGGAGCATCCAGAATGTCAATGATGGATGGATTTTCAGGCTATAATCAGGTATCTGTTTTCCCTGAGGACCAGAAGAAGACTGCGTTCACCACGCCATGGGGAACCTTTATGTATGCGAGGATGCCATTCGGATTGATTAATGCAGGTGCTACTTTTCAAAGGGCAATGGACATAGCCTTTGTTGGAGAACAGGACAAGTTCTTGGTGGTATATCTTGATGATATCACGGTATTCTCAAAGAATGATGATGAGCATATTGTGCATTTGAGAAGAACTTTCGAAAAATGCAGAAGGTATGGCCTTTCTCTTAATCCCCAAAAATCTTTGTTTGCATTAGACGAAGGAAAACTCTTAGGACATATCGTGACTAAGGATGGTGTAAAAATTGATCCTAAGAGAGTTGAAGTGATAAACAACATTCCTTTACCAAGAAATAAGAAATAAGTACAGGTGTTTTTGGGGCGAATAAATTTTTTGAGAAGATTTATCCCTAACTATGCAGAGATAGTTAGGCACATTACCAATATGCTGAAAAAGGAAAATGAAGTAAAATGGTCTCAGGAGTCTAGAGATGCATTCACAAGGATAAAACAGGCATTTTCTGAAGCTCCTGTATTAGCAGGACCAGATTATAGTAAGCCATTTATGGTATTCTCATTTGCTTCACCTCATACCATTGCTGGAGTATTATTGCAGAAAAATGAAGAGGGATATGAACAGCCAATAGCATTCTTCAGTCAGGTGCTATACGATGCTGAATTGAAGTATAATATACTGGAGAAGCAGGCATATGCCCTGGTAAAGTCCCTTAAAGCTTTCAGAGTTTATATTTTGCAATCTCATATTACTGCTTATGTTCCCACAGCAGCTGTAAAAGACATTCTAGTACAAGGGGATAGTGAAGGTAGGAGGGGAAGATGGATTGCAAAAATTCAGGAGTATGATCTGGATATAAGGCCTACTAAACTGATCAAAGGACAGGGACTTGCCAAGATGTTATCTGAATCAAATCATCAAGCTTTGGGAATTAATCTGTCTGTGATAGCAAATGAAGAATCAGAAAGAGAAGAAGAGCAACATGGACTAGAGATGGCTACACAAAAGATACATGTGAAATATCTGACTAGTCCTTGGTATAAGCAAATAGTTGAATATCTGTTAACACTTAGCTGTCCTCCAGGATGTGACAAGGTGAAATACAGAGCTGTAAGGATGAAATCTCAGAAATATGCAATTTCCAATGGACAGCTCTATTGGAGAGACCCTCTAGGCATATTACTTTTATGCCTCACAGAA
Source organism: Pinus albicaulis (assembly GCA_034641835.2). NCBI lineage: Eukaryota > Viridiplantae > Streptophyta > Pinopsida > Pinales > Pinaceae > Pinus > Pinus albicaulis. The sequence continues at coordinate 1,345,658,218 of CM076578.1, read as the reverse complement.
AACGAAGTGCAAAATGTAATGACAGAATTTCATGAGGGGATATGTGGAGGACATTACAGCTGGAGGGCAACAACTCATAAAATCTTGAAGGCTGGTTTTTACTGGCCGAAATTGTATTCAGATACTTTTTCTTGGGTCAGATCGTGTGACAAATGCCAAAGGTTTGCGGAAAGACAGAAATTAGCGGCATTGCCCTTGATCCCTATTCATGTAAATGAACCATTTCAGAAATGGGGATTAGATTTTATAGGAGAGATACATCCCCCATCAAGTGGCCAGCATAAATGGATATTGACAGCCACAGACTATTTTACGAAATGGGTGGAAGCCATACCTACTAGAAATGCGACAGATGCTGTAATAATGAATTTTTTAGAAGATAATATTATATCCAGGTTTGGCTGTCCTGCAAGAATTGTAACCGACAATGCACAGGCTTTCAAGTCTGCCAGGTTCGTAAAATTCTGCCAAAGATACAACATCATCCTTACTCATTCTACAGCATATTATCCACAGGGAAACGGTCTAGCAGAGTCATCCAATAAAACCCTGGTGAGAGCCCTAAAGAAGACAATAGCTGAGAATCAGAAGAACTGGGATTCTAAATTAAAGTTTGCCCTATGGGCAAATAGGATAACCAGCAAAAGAGCCACCGGAAAGTCACCTTATGAACTGGTGTATGGGCGGGCTGCAGTGTTTCCTTTGCAATTAGCATTGCCAGTAGCACGTTTCATGCAGGAAAACCAGGAAGAACCAGACGACATGATCCGAAGAATTAATCAGCTGGTAGAATTGGAGGAGACAAGGAACCAGGTAGATCAGAGACTAATAGAATACCAAGAAAAAATGAAGAATGTCTTCGATCGGCACGCGAAGGATAGAAATTTTCAAGTTGGAGACCTGGTTCTTAGATGGGATGTTCGCAGAGCAGAAAAGGGCAAACATGCTAAATTTGATCCATTATGGTTTGGGCCATTCAAAATAGTGGAGCTGGGGAGAAACAACACCTTTACTTTAGAAAATCTACAAGGTGATTTGTTGGATGCGCCCGTGAATGGCCAGTTCCTCAAGCCTTATTTTCAATTCTGATCTCGGCTAGGAATGCCTGGTTGTATATACTGTATATAACTTGCTTTAGTTTTTATTTCTTCTTTTTATAAAGGAAAAGAATGCTGATAATTACTTGAAGTAAAAGTGCAGGAGAATTCAAAATAAGATGAAATAATTGATGGTCTGCATGTTCTCGACATGTCCGAGGACGAACATGCCGTCCCCAGATGGAGCCGATGTTGTACATATTCATCCCTGCCGTAGCCTAAAACCTCATGACCCTGCTTGACGCTACTATCTCCGCCCGAAAACCTGCATCGCAATAGTTCAAAATTCAAATTTAAACAATCGGGCCGATCCTTTAAGATTTTGGCTCCCTCCCGCTTCGGCCTCCACATGACCCAGGTCAGAGAACCACAATTCAAAACAAGAAGGGGCCTACTGTTTTAACAATCGGACGCAATACCGGCCATCCGATCTAGCTCAAATCGATGGTGCGGCAATCAACCTCTATGGTGGGTCCGCGCGCAGTCGATCGACGGTTTTCATAGCTCCACCACTTTATTTCCCTCCGATGCAAGCGCAGCCGTTGATCTTGTTTCAAGATTGAACGGTCCTGGGTTGATCGCAGCCCTGTTTTCAATCGCAATCGGAACATAAAAGATGTGCCACTCCCGCTCTACCCACTCTGCTTTCCGATTCCGATTGTCGATTCGGGTCCCACCTCCTGTGGCCGTGTCATCATGTTTCACAAGTGTACGCTGCGTTCTTCCTCCACCATTCGTGTATCCTGCTGACGTGTCATGGTTTATGAACCCTTAGCCCGTTCATTCATTGCCGCCCCATTGTTTTCTGCCTCATCACTCTCCGTTTCTTCATTGTGTTCATGTGTTTCCTGTCACCCTGCATCCTCTCAAATGTCTCGTCTAAAATGTATTACCGACTTCATGGCCGCTGTTGTAACCACACTCCATATCGTCGAGTCGTTTTTCTCTAATGATTTGCGGGTTTTGCAGGTTTTCATTTGTCTTTGTTGGCGCTTTAATTTTCCGCCTCCATTGAAAAATCTAGAGCATAACAAAGGATAGATCATACTGGCAACAATTAAAGGAAGGAGCCGAGGGTAGGTGGGAGAGATGACCACCATTAAAGAAGATAGGGATATGAACTCTCAGAACTCTCCAGATGCGTCCGCCCCGCATTAAAGATCCAGGATTCAAATCCATAGCCGAAAGCCGAGATTACAGTACTTAGATCCAGATTGTTCCAAATCTCTTACGGAAGCAGATTTTCTTTCAGCCGCGGGAAACAAATTGTATATATTTTATTACTCACATCTTGTATATAAGGAGATTTTATCTCCCAGCATTTATTTCTTGAACAGGCTGTTCAGTACCATCATTTATAGCCAGTCATTCATAAGAGAAGGCGCGAATGTTTTCCGCCATTGGGTTTCAAACTGAGTCATTAATTGTGCCTCGTTTTCCTCCTCCTCGGGAAGTTTCTGTCTTCTCTATAAATACTCAAAAATAAGACATTGTGGGGGTTCCAGATTTCTGTCAGCAAACTGTGCAGCGAGAAGACTACTGTATTCATCTTGTAACATTTCTGTATGAAGTTTCAGAGCCCATAGGGTCTCAGTGAGGAGGGGTTATGACTGTATTGAGGATTCTGGTCTTTAGTATCTCACAGTATGTAACTTTTCTTATGTGTTAATATATCATCTCTTTTCATGCAAACTTTCTTCTTGTATCATGTTCTAGAATGCGAGTGGCTCACTAGTTTGCAGTAAGGATTCATCTTAAGTGGTGCCCTTTCTGGAATTAGTCAAGCGCTTTAAATAGGCCTAGAAGTGATACGCTGTTCCATGTTCACTCTTTTCATAATTTCTGCTATATTAGTGGCTTAAGGATTCGTAAATTGGTGCGCTGCAACCCTTCGCCGTGTCTCTTCTTATGTTTCTTCACTTCTTTTTTGCACTTCATGTAAGTTCTGTGATATATTATTTGAATGCGGCCCTCTTTACGGTAAGCGGTCTCTTTCTCATGTCGATACTTTCATCTTTGAAGTTTTACATGATGTCTTTACACCACTCTCTATCCTTATGTAGCTCGCCTCGAGAGAAATTGGACCTGAATCAATTTAAATTTAATTTCCTTGTTTTAGACGAGAATGGCGGTGAGTCCCTTGGACGGCCATTACGTATACGAAGACTCTCTTGCCTCCTTAAGATGTCACATCCGCGCCCAGTCTATGGCAACTCTAGAGAGTTGTCTCTAGGAGGGTGACAAAATCATCCACAGACAACTCCGGATGAAGGACTCTTGGTAGGGGAGGCCCTTACTAAATCGTGCGGTAGATAGGAAACATTTGTCCAAAGCATCTTGGGCAGAGCAGTGCTACCATCCTGGGTGGACATGTGGGAAATCCTTCGTCAGGAGGAAATCGGGAGAATAACCAAGAAGTAAAGCAGCAACGGTGGAGTCAAAGTAAAGAAAGAGGAGGAGGAGGATGCAACCCTTGCATCTAAGGGACAGAGGCAGTAAGGGAAGAAGAAGAAGGACCTCTCCAAGGTCCGTTGCTTCAGGTGTGGTGAACTTGGACACTTCGCCAACACTTGTCCTAAGTGGAAGGGCAAGGAAGCATCTGATTCCAAGGCAGCAGTAACGAAAGGGGACGATGGCAGTGACGATGACATAGCCATGAGTGCTCATGAACCGAAGAAGTGGTTCGATATTGTTCTATAGAGCAGCTACAGATGGTGGCAGGATCCTTGAGGTGCCCAAACTCTTGGATCACATATGAGCTACGGGAGCCTTAAGACAGTAGCAGGATGACTGGAGCAGTGGGTGCAGAAGATCACGAAGAAGCAAAGGTAGTGCCGGGACACTGAAGTCTGGAGCAGCGCAAAGTGTTAGGTCCCCGTAATTTGTCAGATTGGCAAGACCAAATGTACAGGGGTAACATCAAACTAGTATTTGGAGTCCTAGGACCTAGCCTTCCTGGATTCAGAGAGGGCTCTCTCTATATTTGTGTAAAAGGATGTAACTTGATTGATTTTAGGGTTTTAATTTTAGGCTGGTTATAGTGATTAGGGTTTGTTTGTTTGTTTGGTTGGGTGGGTTGTCAAGCAGAATAGATAGAGTGAGAGAGGTTTAAACCATTGGGCTATGGAGTTTGCAAAAGGTCTCGAGAAGTACAACAATAGGTCAAGGGTATATCACAAGGAAAGTCTAACAAAGCCAAATGGATCTAAAAGCTTATGTGAGTGAAGTAAACATTAACTTGTGAACATAGTAGGTGCAAAGGGTAGTTAAGAATCCTTTAACAAATACTTTAACAAGAATGGCCTTTAAGATCACTATGCATAAAGAAATAACCAAAGATAGGGCATACCAATAACTTCTTTGACCAAACCCTAGCAAGTAAACATTAAGACAACAATCTAGTGAACCATAGAAGGCAAGAAACTTGTAAGTCTTCTAGTGATTTCACCTTCAGGCAAAGAAAACATCTAAGACAACATATAGTAATAATCAAAGAGTAGGGAACTCCTAATTTCCTTAATCAAACTATAAAGACCTTCAAAGCAACCATTTAAGATGAACAAAAGGGCAGGGCAAACCATAAACCTCTTCAGCTAAACCCTAATTAGCAATACTTCAAAGCAAAGATCTCGAAAACAATGTTTAAGTTACATCAAAGAGTAGGGCTAACCATAAACTACTTTGACATTGGCTCCATTAAATCATTCTTAAGATAAACAAGCATAAGTGGAACTAGAGAGCATTTAAGAATTCTCTAATCTAACCTAGCAGATGAAAACATACAAGCAATAGAAAGCAGACAGAGCTAAGGTGCCTCTAAACAACATTTCTTAGCCTAAAATTTCTGTCCTACTGCATGAGAAAGATGAAACAAAATGATAACATAAGAAAACAAGCACTAAATAAGAAAGACATCACCATTAACTATGTTCATGAATCCTGCAAGTGAGCTTGCTCCATTGTCATGCAAATCAAGACATCCACAAAATCCAAAGCCAATTTCTCCTCAGTCTTCAAGTCTATGATATTATTCTCAATAATCAACCAACATGTACAATGAGGCCTCAATGCAGTATTTAACTTGCAAAGGAGGACCAAAACCCTAACTAGGGTTTGAAAATATCATTAACTACTCATAAATATCATTTTTTACCAAAGAGACCATGCAAGGCCGAAGGCACAAAATATCTAACTTAATAAATGCAAAAATAAATGCTAACATAACTCCTCAACCAACTCTGGAGTGATTTGCCTCAAAAACTCTCAAAATATCTCTCATTAATTCTTCGTTGACTTTCTGGCAAGGGCGTAGCGCCAAGGCCAAGGGCGCAATGCCAACACTGGGAAAATAGGTCATTTTGCAGCTGAGTTTTGGAGGCCTTCTTCATGTCCAAATGAGCTCCATGATAGCTCATTGGAAAGCTTATCCAGTCTACTTTCCAAAACTGCCTTTAGTTTTCTGATTGGACTTCATTTACCTGCTCAAAAACTCAATCTCCCAAGACTTCTCAGGGCGCAGCGCCAGCTCTGAAAATAGGGCAGAAAGTTGATGTTTTGGGTGTTTTTGGCACTTCTGGAGGACCAGTTTTGCTCCAAATGAGTTGAAATTTTTTGTGAGTGATGTCCTTGGCAAGATGAATGTGAAAATGTAAGCCATTCCTCCATTGGGTGCCCCAAAAAAGAGTGCAGCGCCAGTGGCGCTGTGCCTTTGGCCCTTCAAAATAGTCAAAAATCAAAAACTTCAAAATTGTGCCAAAATTTGGATTTACCTTGCTGATTAGGTTTGGGATGCTTGTAGGGAAGCATCAGCAAGGATGTCAAGATTTTCTTTGCCTTTTGCCTCCTTTAGGGCTTGAATCATTGCAAGGGCTCTTTTGAGCTTGGCCCTTGCAATCTTGTTTCTTAAGGCATAATGCATCGCCATCTTCTTCTAGAGGTCAAGGTCCCTCGTGGTCTTCTCCAACAGACCCTCTAAGTATATATTTTCCCTCTCAATCCAAGGTTCCTAATCATAGTCAATCTCCATGGCAAGCAACTCACTTGGAGTGAGCTGCTCTGCCAAGGTTGCCTCTTGCTCTCTCTCCTTGGCTAAGGCCTTCTTTAAGCCAATTGTTCTTGGCCTCCTCCTAGGAAGTTGTTCTTCCTCTTCCTCCATGTCATCATAAGTGCCCAAGACTTCATCTAGCTTTACCTTTGTCTTTGTAGCCTCTTTCCGAGCTCTGATAGCTCTGATCTCATAGATGGCTATCTGTGCCTCCAGCTACTTGTTTTCAACCTCAAAGTAGTGAATCACATTCTTAGCCCTAGCTAGTTTGGTTTGCAAATCCTTAATTTGGGCATATTTGCTTTTGAGCAGCATGCTTGTGATCCTTGCCTCATTTTCATCATCACTGTCAACATGAATGAGTTGAAATTCTTGTTCAGTCTCATGTTTGTCTTCTTCTTCTTCATCCATAACCTTTTCCTTACCTTTATCAAGCTGCTTGGTTGATGTAGAAGGCATGGCCCCTTGCCTCTTGAGGGTAGCAAACACATGCCTATTTCCCCTTTGGTAGGTTAAAGGAAGAGGTTCAATGTTACTTATCTCAGTGCCATATGTCTTATTGCCATCATTGCTATCATCTTCACTGTCATCATGGCTCTTATCATCACTGCTCTCATGGCTGCCATCATCAGTGCCAACATCATCACTGCCCTCTGCTTCAATGCTCTCTGTCTCACTGACATCCTCCTTACTGTCCTCACTGTCATCTTTTTCATTGATATCCTCTTCTTTGCTTTCTTCTTCATTGATCTTTCCCTCACTGATACTTGCCTCACTGTTTTCTGCATTAATACCATGAGATGATGGTGAGGGATGGTGAATAGGTGATGAAGGAGGAGGATCATCATGATGTGAAGGACTATGAGTGGATGGTGAGGTGGGAGAATCATCATGACGTGAGGGAATGTGAGTGGATGGAGGAATGGGAGGATGAGAAGAAGAAGGGACATCTTGCTGCAATTGGCCTTATGGATTGGTGAACACCTCATTGGAAATGAAGGTGTCCCATGGAATACCCTTCTGCTGCAATTGATGCAAAACAACCATTTTGATAAGAGAATGGTGAAAGAGGCTTTGCATCTGCTGAGGATAGTCTCTCTTTTGTACAATATAGGACATTTTGTCAATGCTTCTGTAGAGGTAATAGGGTGGGTGCAGCATCCTCACCCAAGTAAGGTGCATAAGCAGCCTAATGTGATAGGAGTAAAGCCGGGAGAACCTTCCCTCACATGTAAAATACTTCATAATGATCCTCATCATAGGTGCATATCTATCAAGCAAGTGAGAGAAAGGAAAGATGGATTTATTGTGGTCTTTGTACCTAGGTTTTAAATATGGCTCATAGTAGCTCATGTCAAGATTGGCCTGCTTGAACCATTTCTCCCCTACACTAGGTATGTCTGTGGCATTGGCAATAGCATCTATAGATAGCTCAAAATTGACCCCTACAAGATTAACTTGTTTCTCATGCAAGTTAAGTATGAAGAGCCTAGTTAGTTCAGGGTGGTTTTGCACCTACTGTACCTTCACAAAAATCAAATCACCCTACATGCGTGAAACATTGAACAGTAAGGGGAGATGCCATTAGCTCCCTTGTGTTTGGAGGTTCAAATCTGTTGATTTTTCCTCTTTGTGCCCCAGCCTCCTTGGCATTTGGCCTTCTCCTTCACTGCCACTATCCTCTCTTTTTGACATTTTGACCACTCTACCTTTGAAACCCTAGCACTTGATGTAAAACTGATATGAAGGAGGGTAATGGAATGGCAGTCTGCTTGTGAATGAGATGAATGAGTGAGGGTGTAAATATGTGAGAATGAGCGATAAGCTAGCAATTCAATGGCAATCCTCTGCTGATATGTCAAACTCTGTTTTGAAATACTAGAGGTTGATGTGTAATTGAGGTGAATGAGAGTAATGGAATGTCAACTTTTCTTGAAAGTGAGGGGGTGAATGAATGAGTGTTATGACCAACCTAGATGAATGACAACCTTCACAGCACCCTATTACACCTCTGTATTGACTGATACTCTTTATGGGTAGATGAAGAAATGAAAAACAATGATTTGCAAGCTTAGGTCTTAGGGTTGCTTCTTAGGGTTTGATTTCATTCATTTAAACCATCAAAATGCTTGGAGATGAAGTTAGGGCATCCACTTACCTCTTTATGTGCTTAAAATACCTTGGAGGAGACTTGAACAGGGTTTTGAGTTGATTTGAGTGTTTGCAGGGTGCAGGAGGCCCTCCTGGCCAAGGGCGCAGCGCCAACTCCAGGCGCGTAGCACTCCAACTTGAGCGCGTAGCGCCAGCTCTAGGCACGCAGCGCTCCAACCTGAGCGCGCAGCGCTCAACTTTTTCCTCACTGGACCTGTCGGGCAAGAGCACAGCGCCTATGTAAAATACACGGGGATAAATGGTCAAACACGCAGCGCCCGATTCCACGCGCATAGCGCCAAAGAAAATTGTCCAACTTCACTTAGAAAAAACACAAATTTTCTTCTCCTGAGTGCTCTTGGTCTTTTGCAAGTGAACAATGATTTGTTTGAAATACAAAATGACCTTTGTAGGCTTGGGAATTAGATCTAACTTTGCAAACCCACTTTCCTAATGTTTCAAGCCTTTTTTCACTTTTCACTGATATTCCTTTATAGTTTTGCCTGTAGGTACTGAAATCATGATTTTGACCTTTCTTTTGCTTCTTGAGGCATAATATACTCATTTTGACATCTTTGGAGTTAGATTAGACATGATGGCACCTTCAAAACTTTTTGTGGCTTCCATTACAATATTTAACTTGTCTTTCTCAACTTGGCTGGTAGTTAGGATATTTGTGTTTCTTTTGATCCTGAAGATTTGACACAGCAGCAGCCTCAAAATCTTCTTTGGATTTCACCTTGGAGTTCAACATCATCTTTTTCTCATTCAGGCATGACAAGCTCATTAAACATCTTTGGGAGGATTTCTCATAGCAACACTTTCAAAACCCTGTTTTCACTGCACCATGGAGTTCAGACCATGTTTTTACCCTTTTTGACACTTCTGATTTCAGGTGACTAAAAATACTGCCCTGGCTTTCTCTTACTCCTTGAAACATGATAATTTCACTTTTGACAACCTTAGGATGCTTACACAGTAGCTGTATCTCCAAAAACTTCCTTTGTTCCTACCTTGGAGCTCAAATCATTTTTTGTTTAGCAAGTGATTAAAAACATTGAATTTACCTTTCTTACTGATATTCTTTATACCTTTGCTCTTTGAGGCAATGACACCTTCATCTTGACAAGTTTGGGATCTGATCAAACAGTGACATCTTCAAAATCCCTTTTTGCTTTTATCATGGAGTTCCACTCATCATTTCACCTTCTATAGCTATTTTCCAAAAACCTCAGATGTTTGGAGTGCTTTAAGACAATCATCAGTGTTGTCTTCTAAGTTCTCTATAGCCCTTTCAAGTTCATTCATTTATGTCCAATTCACCTCACCTTTTCCCTTTTTCATCAATCTTTTCTGAGAGACTTTCATCATGCTTGGCCTTGTGCACCTTCTCCATGCCATTTCTGCCATTTGATCACTGTTTGGCACTCTGCTGGACTATCAAGCTCAAAAACCCTAGTTTTCCTCAAGACCAAGTGGTTCCCTTTTAAGTTGTCTTCATTTAAGAGCAGACCACCTACCTTACCAACACCTTCCACTGATGGAAAACTTCAACACTCCTGCAGAAGTGTCAAAATCTTTGCATTTACCTCTTGTAGACTTTGAGCTGATAGGGTAGTGCTTCTTTGGAAACTTTCAGGTCTTCCTTGAATAACAATGTGCTGACCTTCTACTACATGTGAGCCAGCTTCTAGCAAAGAAAAAGCAGTGTTTGGAACATCAATGATGACTTTAAAACCTGTGAAACCCTAATGACCTAGTGGGAGGGTCCATTGACCATGATCTTTGACTGAAAATTGGCTTGGAGGCTTCAAGTGAAAAATAGAGTATTTGCCAAAGTGCTATATTTGAAGATCCAAAACCCAATGTACTTGATTTATCTAAAGAGCCTACAGAGATAGTTTTGAGACCATCAATGCTTGAGGAACTTGGGGATCATGGGAATGAGTTAGGCTATAGGTAACCCTAGATGTAAAGTGGAGTTATGGGCAAGGGAAAAACAAAGTAATGAGGTCATAGGTAGGAAAAAAGGATGGAGATGAGTGGCACAAGCCCATAAGGAGTCTTTTAGGAGTGGCAGGGTGACCATGAAATGGCAAGGTTTATAGAATAGTGAAAATTTTCCTATAAGGATAATGAACACAGTGAGATTTCTAAAACTCACAATATTCAAGGAATGTTGTTTTCAGAAATCTAGAACCAATATTTAGTCATCTCTACATATAACGAAAAATACTAATGACTAGCACAGAGGAAAGGAAGCAACTGCGTGGAAGGAGCAGCGCTGAGTGAGTGCTTGCGCAGTGCAGTACAACAGACAACGCAGTGCTTCAGAGAGAGAGCGCAAAGCAGTAGCAGAGGGTGCTTCAATGATGAGATGCAACTCGACTGACTTGTCTGTCAGTTATTGGGTGATTGTCCTTTAGTTGATTACTTTTCAGCAACTGAGTTGCAGTGCAGAAGTTAGCAGTGGTAGTGCTATGGGCAGCATGATGCAGCAATTTGAGAGGGAGTTGCAATACAAATGTGGCAGTGACATGGGCAGCAGTACAGTGGCAGCAGCGCGGTGGATGGAGGGCAACAGGGCAAGCATCAGCAGCGTGGAGACTGATGCCAAGATCAGGGTGATGCTTCAGTGTGGAAGTATTGCTAGAGCACACTCCTCACTAAGAGGGAGTGTCGAGATTTTGGGGTAGCATCGGTGTGCTCTAGCTCTTAAACTTTGTGGAGGGGCTGGAACACACAAGATCTCCATCACCCAGAAAGCGTTTGGAGAAATTCCATCCAGTGTAACAGTTATTCAAATAATTAATTTTTTTAATGGGGACCCTAAGTCTAACTTAGGGAAATTTAAAAAATTAAAGTGAATTAAATTACACATGTGATGAAATGTTCTAAGTGACATGGATCAAGCATTCTTTTAATCTGGGCCGTTGATTAGAGATTAGATTACGGTCGTTGGTTTCCCAACGAGAAAAGTATAAGAGAAGAGCTTGGGGTCAGTTGGAGAATACACACATATTGCAGAAGCACTGAAGCTAAGTCGAATTTCTGGGGCGGGGTTTGCATAGGAATTCGAAGTGAGTTTGCAGTGCAGAGAGGGCAGAGATAAACAAGGGATGATATGATCTGAAGCCGAGAATACAACAACAGAGAGGCAGCATCGTACCAGGGCAGCGTAGAGGCCAGCAGGAGGGACACAGCCCTGCCAAGCTGACTCAGAGGCCACGCAGAGGGTGACGCAGAGCCATCTAGGTGACACAGAGGCAACACAGAGGCCTTCAGAGTGACGCATGAGCAGCCTGCGCTACACAGAGGCTGCGCTGGGCTAGAGGGCTGACGCAGAGGCTAGAGAAGTTGCGTTGAGGGTTCCAGTGGGTTAGAAAGGGCTCGTTATCTGTAAATCCTAATTGAGGGTGTGATTCAACCATATTTTTTGTCTTCGAGTGATAAGGTACAACTGTCGTGTATTTTCTCTCTAGCGAAAACCATTTATGGTGCCCAGAATGTTGTATTCAAATTCTGCATAATAATAAAACCCTCTAGAGCTGTTGCACCGGTTTTCCCGCATTGGGTTTTTCCAAGGACATTTGTCCGAAAAATTTGTGTGTAATTTTGTCATATGTGCGTGATGTTCAGTAAATGATCTGTATATGTGTAGGTTGCAGTTTGTATTTGCTTTAATATTTTTCTGAATACTTCAGTTAAATAGCTTGTTAATTAATCAAACAAGTAGGCGAAGTAGATCGAGACACTGCAGTAGGGTTTCTTTTTTGAAACTTTCACAGGGCCATGGTCATGACTCATAACAATATTCAAGGGGAAAGACGGAAGAATGTGTGCCAGTTACAACAAACCTTTAGGAAAGCACGTGTGTGAAAGAGAAAAAGTCAATCTTTGGGTGGGTTTGCCACAATTTCTTTTGAAATGTGTTCCAAATATTCTATTAGCAGCATCAGAAACCAAAAATGAGGCAATAAATGCTAAATCCCTTTCTGTTTACACCTAAGATCATTGATGTTGGGTTCGATGAAGATACAAAGAATACAAATTTAAGTCTTCCCTTAATGGTGCATCAGCATGACAAATGAAAACGTAAAGTATTAAGCGCATGGAGCAGTTTGTTGCAATTAAACTGAAGTCTAGAATCCAATATAAAGTGAAAAGTAAAGACAGCATTAACCAAGTGGATAATACATATGCTCGAATGTTTAAATTTTCTGGCTAAATTTTGAGGAAAGATAAGTGAACCATAGTATGCTTGTGTTTCCCCCATGTGATGAATGACAAAAATTCAGTTATGACTTTACTCCTCAATTTGGCAATGTAACTTAATTTGCATTTTGTGTAGATGACAGATTGACCATTGCCATTCAACTATCATTAGACCAACCCTACTTCATTTTGTGGATAGTCAAGTAATATAAATATTTTGAAGTCCATTGTACATACCTGATTACTGCACTTGGCACAGCAATAGATACATTTCCTAGAGACTGATGCTATAACCCTTCCATCAACACTGTAGCCAAATCCAGCATGCTGTCAAAGACATGCCACATTAGTAACTTCACCTACACAGTTTAAAACATTAAAATACCATATAGACAAACCATTTTCATTCAAAAATTCCTTTCAAATGGGGCAATAGCAAGAACAACAAATACAAAGTGTGCTAAGCTCCCAAGGTGATTGAGGTTCAGTTTACATGCACAGGTAGAGCCCATCCAACATGCTGTTAGAATTGGGGCCTAGATATTGTGAGTAGGGATTGAACTAGTGAGTGACAGCTGCCAAAGTCAAACGGCTACATTCAGAATCAACAAATGGATCGTTGGTTTCTTTCCGTTATCCTATAATAGGCTTCTTTACATTTCAGTTTCTTTGTCATTCCATCTTTTATGAAATTTGGTTCCTCTGTCATTCTATCTGTTATGAGCAATGTTTTAAAACTCAGACTTGGAATTGGTCAAGGATTAACTTGGACTCAGATTGATTCAGATGGATCTGATTTTAATGTCTCAGCTTATAAAAATAAATAAAGTATATAAATTTTAATGAAAAAAGCTATATTTTAAAGATTCCAAAAAATTAGAGACAAATGTGCAAAGCCTGCTTATGTATATACCATATAAGGGTGAATGTATCAAAATGGCACTGAGTGCAATACATTACTCCAAAAACCCCTCTGAGACTAGTTGAAAATCATGTAGGAGAAGTGAAGGTACAAGCAAGTATATGGAAACTCTCTTCTTTCATCTCTCTTGTTTTGTTTGGATGGTTAAGGTATTATGCTTGTGTGGCTAGTGTTTTTATTGCTGGAAATTATCTCTTTGGAAGGCAAGTCTTAGCACATGTGAAGAGTAAGCGTGAGGATTTCCTCCATCCTAAGCTCTTGATGTAATCTTGGATAGTGTGGAAAATTTCTGCTTTAATAATATATTTGATGTGCCACATGTTAATGGTTCATTTCTGAGATTGTTATTGAAGATGTGAGGTTGTCTTTCTTGATCATTTTCTTTACAATCGCATGCTATGGTTCCTCCATTGCTATTTGGGTTGCACGTTACTTGTTGGCATTAAACGTATTGGTTTTGATCTACTATTAGAGCTCTCATTCACTCTCATGTAACTGAAAATCCATTTCGACTAGTCCTGACACATCAATGTATGGCTTGACTACATCTTCTCGATATAAATTCAATCCCTCTTTGTTTGTTTTACTTGACTCCAAAGCCCTTGGATTGGCATTTATCTTAGCAACACACCAATCACTGAAATCTGAAATGTATCTTATATCTCTGTTTTACTGAGTCTAATTCTCCATTTATACTTGAGCTTTTCAATGCATGCACTTAATAATCCTATCCTAGGGATACCCCCTTGTCCCAGAAGAGAGCCAGCCTAAAGTGAAAGAGGAGCTACTATGGTGACAATGGGTAGTTCCTCTGAGTTCCCTAAGGTTGTATTTGTTTTTCAGGGCTTTACCACTAGAAGTGCAAATTTTAGAGGTAACAAAATTTAATGTTGTGAACATCAGCATCGGTATAAAATCCGGAAGGGTACGGAAAACCAAAATATCGTAAAAATCGGGAAAATATCAGCAAAAAACCGGTAAACATCAGCTAGGCCAAAAAATCGTGATTTCAAGATAAAATGGGGATGTTATCGAGATGTTCGCAACACTTAGTTACAACATCAACAAAATGACATTTTTGGCTTGAATTTGGTAGTTATAACAGTTTTAATAATAATTTTGGCTTGCAGCTTGACATATGTCATCCAAAAATAATATTTTTTGTAAACACTCAGATTTTTCCAGAAAATGACTTGCGATTAATCAAATCCATTTTTAAAATTTTTAGGCTACATATCATTTTGACAACCTCCAAAAGCCTCAGGACACGCCAGAACTGTGAAAAAAACAATTTTGGGTTGAAAATATAATCTCTAACCTCATTTCAATCACAATTTCACCGAAAGGGCATCAGAAAAAACAGAGCTTTGGAAAAGTAGTACATTGTGGACCATTTTTATCTTGGGCATTTTGGCTCGAATTTGGTCATTGGAACACTTCTAAGTTAGGATTTTCCCAATTTTATTACCCTCGAGAATGTGCCAGTGAAAGAAAGAAAATTCTGTAAAATATTTAAAGGTGGCATTCTGTAAAAGTCATCATAATAATAAATAGATAAAGAAAGAACATTTCTGGAAAAGCCTTCGACAAAAAAAATGTTTTGGAAGCCACTGACCTTCTGAATAGATAAAGTAACGACCACTTCGTCGTTACTTTCTTCAGCATCAGAGACCAAATCCTTCAATCCGAGGGCTTGGAGGGATATGAAGTGCTCGGAAGTCCACGAGTCTGTCCATTTCCCCTCACTTCTCTTAAGTGTAATTAGCCCACCGGATGACTTGTATCCACTTCTTCTCGGACGCCTTCTATCCCTCTATCAATAACGATTTATAAGTCACCGTCCGCGCTTGTCCCACCAAAAAGTAGAACAAAAAAAAACAAACATAAAACTAGCCCGCATCCCTTAACAAATCTAAAACTAGTCCGGACCCTTAAAATAGGGTCCAGGTCTAATATGTACCTCGAGGTTGCTAAGCTTTCAAAGTTGGATAGAGTTCTATTATTTGAATACTGGATTATTTGTGTGAACTGGAGATTCTATCTTCCGGCTTTGCATTTAAGACCATAATAGTTTGAACTAGTATGCATATTCAATTTATCTAATTCACTGTGTATAAGTATATTAGATAAATTCAATGTACTTTTATACAACCATTCAACTCTGTACCTCCCACGCTGTAAAATACACATAGCTTCTCCCGACACAACAAATAATGTTGTGTTTCATAAAACAGAGTCATGACACATTCCTCATACCTCGTAACGCTCATTCGTTTCACCAGACAGTTGTTTCTTCATACAAACACACTGTGATACATTACAATACTCCCTCTGTGCATGAAATTTTTCTGGTGCTTTTGAAAACCTTGTGAATCCTTCCAAAATTGAGCGTGTAACTGTAATCCAAAATGCGCATTACGACCTCAGAATATAAAATTCTAGCTCTGAACCCAATCTTTATAAGAGGAACAGAGAGAATAATATAACATCTTACATGCAAATGAAAACGTGGAGGCAGGAGGTAGTGCAGTGTGCAGGGGGTAAATGGCCTGGGTCATCATGCTTCAGCCTAGCGTAGTGGCAGATGGGACACCCGGAGATAGCTGACGAGCGTTTCTGGTCAAGTAATTTCTGGTTGTAATGTGCAATAAAATCGACTGTATTGGACTAAATCTCAATGCAGATTACTCCAAAACAAAAACTTTTTCTTTTCTCGCATGTCCATCCGCAAAACAAATCACGATAATAGAAATTAAAGAGAAAAAAAAAAACAATTCAACTCACAACCCACGATTATATGAAAATAAAAACTAAAAGATTCAATTCAGTCAAATCGATGTTCGAAATGAAACTCGTCCAACTACATCAAAAATTGGGGCGATCAAAGTGTAAGCAGCATTAATCACCGTTGTCTCAATTTTGGAGTTAATAATTATTTTTTATTAATAGATTTTTGGTATTTTGATATTTCACAAGCTAATACTAACACTAACATTAAGTCATAAGTTGGCGAAGGTCTAAATTTATATATATATATATATATATATATAATTTTTATTTTTTTGAATTAAAAGTAGTTTAACTCTGGTTAATGAGAGCTTTTCAAATATACTATAGATAAATGAAATGAAATGATATTTTAATTTTCATCATATTAAATCTATAAGACTATTAGTTATAGACTATTAGTTTGGTGTTTTTCCTTTTTTGCAATTCAATCATTCTCTTATTTAAATTGATGATGTGCTAGCCCAACTTAACAATCATCTCGCTAAAAAGATAATGCCAAGTAATCTATGCTAACATATTCTCATAACTTTCTCTAATGTCTTTGAACTCGTCATATTCCAAAATGAAATGTTCTATGTTTTTTTTTCGATTCCACTGCCCCATAGGTGCAAAATTTACACACCCATTCTTCCCAAGCTTCTTTAGCATTTTCCACCATCTTGTTTCACACTGAAATTAATGCGAGTTGGTTTTTATTGAGCAATAAGAACCTTTACCCTCCATGTGCAAAATATACACACTTGTTCTTCCCAAGCTTCTTTAGGCATTTTCCACCATCCTATTTCACATTGAAATTGATGCCAGTTGGTTCTTAATTGAGCAATAAGAACTTTTAATCTCCACAGAATGCTAAGCTTTACTCATAAGGACAAACAATATGAATGCACCCATTAAAAAAAATTGGATAAAGATGGAAGAGTGTTGGGAATTAAAGTTAACAATTGGGTTTAGAATAGGTGAAGAATCAAACTTACAAAATTAATATGGGCTTATAAAGAATTAGAAAGTATCTTAAGAATTAATGTATATAATAATTATAAATTGTATTAATAAAAATTAATGTGGTATATAAAGAATAGAAAGTGTATTAAGAATTAAACCTATATAATAATAATAAAATGTATTGATAAAAATTAAAGAGTTGGTTAGTTGGTGGAGTGGGATTTTCTTATTCTCATTGAAGTTCAATTTTTTTTAAGACATTTTCATGTATGATTAATCAATGTGTTTAATTGAGACTAAGTGTGAGCATTTAGTAATTTTTAAAGAGTATATACCTTTTAGAGGGTAACTGGAAGATAATTGACATTACTATTGAGTTGTATTTGCATCATAACATCGCATGTTTGGTGATGTTAGTTGCTTGTGTTGAAGGGAGATAGTTGTTTGAGTTGAATGGAGATGTCAAAAAAAATGATAAATATTAAGTGCATTAAGAATCAAAACTCAATAAATAGCATTGAGTACACTAAGAATTAATAGCCACCCAAAAGAAACATAGTAGCACTGAGAATCAAATTTGGGCTGAGTCATCCTACTAAAATTTGGTAGTATAAATATCTAAGTGTGGTCAAAATCAAACCTAGACCACTTTGGAAGGATAAACATTGGGTTTGCTAACCTTTGGGGAAATCAATGATATGAGTAATGATTCAATTTGGATAAACAACCCTCATTTATCCTTTTTTTTAAATCTTAGTCTTCAAACCAGCAAACTTAATCATCTTCTTACCCATCAACATTCTTAATCTACTTCTTAAAATCCCTCTCAAAAATAAATGTGGCACTTAATCTATTTCAAATCACACCTCCCCATTTGGTAGGCTTTTGGGTTCCATAAAATTGCAATTATGAAGAAGGTGGAAGCACAAAACACACAATGTTTTCTCTGAATTATCCTCCTTATTCTATTTGAATGTGTTCTTTCTTAGTTGTTGTTTAGTTTCTTTCCCAAACATATTTAATCATTAAACTTATGTTCTTTGACAATGGGGTAGGTCTCATCACCTTTGACCAATCAATGTTTGTTTTCTCCTCCATAAAAGATCCCATCTGTAACATACACCCTTTTTTGAATAATGATAGTACTAGCAACAATGAAATAACTCAAAAGATAACAATATTTAGGAAAACCCACAAATTGATATATCTCATATTTCTAGGAGCAATGAAATAACTCATAAAATAACAACATTTAGGAAAACCCACAAAATGATATAACTCATATTTATTTTTAGAGTTGAGATTACAAGGTATGATTAAAATGAATAATACCCAAATAACCAAAATGCTTTAAAACCACAATTCAAGCATACTCATCTAGAACTGTGCAAGTGATTTTGAATTTAAATCTGCAATATGATTTTGAATTGAAATCTGCACTGTTATTGTAGCAGCAGTATTATAGCAAGCCCTAAAATCCTTTTTGTTCCCACAAATATCAAAAATGTGCTCTGGACTATAGATATCAAACCAACAATGAATCCCAATTGTGATTTCTGTGTGAAATCACCAAGATATTCTCCAAATTATATCTCTCAATAACATGGAGAATGCCACCCTCAAGGGGTTTTGTCCTAGCAAACCAAGAAGAAGTAATATCCTTTAGAAAATGGTAATATCAAATATCAAAACCAACATATATGAAATAAAATCCACAAATTTGCATTTATAGCTCTCCCAAGAAGTTCGACCCTCTTCATCAACTCATGTGGGACTAAATAAAATCACTTTTAGTCTCCCAATTAAAAGTTGATGTTGGAGCGGGGTCCCCTAAGTCCGAGCTTTGAAGACATTTTTGATATATTTTTGTAAAATATTTTGTAAGTTTAGTCATGCACAGCACAAGTCTAGGGGCTTTGGGGCTAGTCAAAGCCCCTCATGAGTTGTAATGAGTAAAAAGGGTAGAACTAGGGGTCGCAAACCATGATTTGCGGACCTTAGAAGAGCCTAGGATAAAAGTATAAATAGGAGTCTAGATAGAGTCGGATAAGTCATCTTTTGGATAAGAAGTGAATGATTGATGATAGATATGGTTGTGTTTTGATATTTTGTGTGGATTTGTCTAGGTAAAAGGCCCCTGTTGGCTGTGTGCGTGGAGACCTTAGTTACATTATGTATGGAAACTTATTATTTATGTCTGTAAATGGCCCAAAGGTTGTGTAAAGGAGATCTATTTATTTATGATAAAATTGTTATTCTTTGATATCTAAATGTGAAATGCATATTGTTTACTTTATGATGTTCCCATGATATTTATGATTCTGTGTTATCTTATGTTTAGGTCGATTACGTAATTGTTTGGATTTAGATGAATGGTTAGTGAATGGTTGGTGTTAATGGTGTTATTGGACCTATTACTCTTGTTAAGAGTTATTACATGTATTTTGGAATCTGTTTTAACTTGGACGCAAGATATTCTGCATAATTGACCTAAATCTATACGTAAAGGGTTTTAAGTTGCCTCAGGTCAGATCTGAGACGTATGATTGTTTTAGATCTAAGGGCACCCACATCATTTAAATATCTCTCGAGGTGTGGAAACCTAGTTCCATCACCCCCCCATACTGCTTCGGGTGAAACTTTGACTTGCGCAAGCAGGTCAATGCCGAAAGGGCTAGTAGTAAGAGGGTTTTGTTGGTTAACCTCAACTCCGAACCTGGGTCAGGACCCCTCAAGCCAACAATTACATATTTTTTTTTATAAATAAAACAACTTTCACTTTATAACTAGTCCTTATAGTCCCATCATTAAAAATATTGAAATAACAACAAAGTTAAATCTTTAATTTAACTTTATTAATTAATAATTTATCATTATTTTATTTAAAACCATCAGACTATATCAAATGCTAATATAGTTATCAAAATTGAACCCACCAACAATATTAAAAATAATAACCCTACCAATTGACTCAATCGGTGCTCAAAACTAGCTTACTAAAAATCGTAAGTATTGGAAAAATATCCCGAAATCATTCCATAAAAATGCATCCTGCTCATAATCCCAATGAGATCTCAACTTACATTCAAACACTACCAAACTATTGGATTAATTGTCTCCAAGTTTCTCTAACGCTAACCTAATAGCTTACTTGAACTGATGAATAGGCAGAGGTCCACCAACTCCACTAGTTAGGAAGGGGACATTACAATCTTCCCTTCCCAAAATTGCTTGTCCTTAAGCAGTCTCAGCTCTGGACACTGCAATATTTGTTTGTTTTTCCATGTTGCATCCTTTACTAGCAAGTTATTCCATTTGACTATAAACTCTTTGATGACCCTCTTATGAAGAGTGAACTCTCTAGTATCAATGATGGCCTCTGGAATCAATATGAACTTTCCCTCACCTTTCCCTCCTCATCCAATGGTGGTAATTCATATGAGGGAATTGTAGAAATTTCTGAATCTTAATTCTTGTGTAGAAATTATTTCTGTTAATCCGGTTAAGCTTCTCCTACTTATACAGGTTATCAACTGAATAAATTCAAGTTAACATCAAAGCAAAACACATAACAGATCTCTGGTCTCTACCAATTCGGATCTAGAATAAGCACATGCACACATAGACGAAAGTGACACGGTTATTTTTGGACAAGCCTATCCCCGAGAAAACTTGATATGTGGGAAAAATGGTCTCTAAGTATTGGAGGGCTCTACTATTAAGAATATTTCCGAATACACGACTACGGGTTCCCGGTTGGAAAACCCTACGAGAGAAAACTCTAGATATGCGAGTACAGTCTAAGACCAAAAAATATTTTGATTGATCCACCACCCTCGAACGAGATTTACGAAATCGGCGGTCTGGGCCTACGGCCCCGGATGCGTACGAAGACTAGCTGCGTCGACCTACGGCCCTTGCGGACTGCGTCAGCCTTGGCTAGCCTCCAAATGCTCAGCGCTGTCACTAGAAGGGACTGTGTTACCCCAAACTGGGTGACACAGTCACTATGCTGCCCCTAAGGGTCTCTGCGTAACCCCTAAAGGGCTTCCTGAAAATCACGTTGCTTTTTTTGTTGTTGTTGTTGCTGCTGTCGTCTACTACTATTGTTGTTGCCTTCCTCTGTGTTGTCCTTGTTGATCTCTTCTCTTCTTCTTGTGTATTATAGACCCCAGGATCAGATCATCCCCTTGGTCTAAATTCCCCTCTCTGCAACTGAAACACTTCTGAGAATTCTTAGCAACCCCACCCTAGAATCTCAACTTAGCTTCAATGCTCTGCCTCTATGTGTCTTACAAATGACCCCAAGCCTTTCCTTTATACTTTTCTCATTGACAAATCAACGACCAAGATTAAATCTTTAATCAATGGCTAAGATTAAAAGAAAGCTTGATCCATGTGACTTAAGACAATTTCATCACATGTTTAATTAAACTCACTTTAATTATTTTATTTTCCTAAGTTTTAACTTAGGATATACATTAAAATAATTAATTAATTTAATATCTCCTAAAGCAGATGAAATTTCCCAAATCCATTTATGGGTCTTGTAGATCAGGTGAACTCTAGTCCTTCCTCAAAATTTGGGACCTAGAGCATAAATGATGCTACCCCAAATACACAAAATCTCAACACTCCCTCTTAGCATCAAGGGTGTGCTCTAGCAATACATCACACTTATCCATTACATGATTTTGGGCACTGGTTATGTGATGCTGAAGCTTGGCCTCCTGCCACTCAACTCTGCACTGCTGCTTCCATTCTGTACTGCTACCCATGACTCTTCCACTGCCACTGCAACCACTGTACTATAGCTCCCTCTCAATATGTTTCATCTGTGCTACTCATAGCACTGCCACTGTTGATCTGCTACACTACAACTTCAGTTGTTGAGAGAAACAACTGAATCTCCTGCCCAATCTTTAACAGACAAGTCAGATGGGCTGCATCCTTATCATTTAAGCTCGGCTACAGATCTATGCTGGCATCTAAAGAATGATGCACAGCTACAGCTCTGCCTGCATTATCAGACTCCCTCTGCACTACTGAAGTCACATCAACTCCTTGTGCTGAAATATATCACGTTGCAACTTGTTGTTGCATTGCGCTATCCCTCTGAAGCTCTCTGCGATGCTGCAGCTCTGCACAGCGTAAGCAGTACTGCACTGTGTTGTTGAAGTCACATCAGCCTCTGCGCTGGTACTGCTTCTACGTTGCTGCTGCTATGCTTAGCGTTGCTCCTCCCAGCCTCCAGATCTGCCTCTGCTTATGCCTCATCTGTGATCTATGCATCCATTGCTCCACTAGTCTTGCTACTATCTTAAGGTTGTCGTAGCTCGCTTGTGATCCAAGAGATGAGCTGCTCAAGGATCTCGCCTTACTTTTGTAGCTCCTCTACAGATCCATGTCGCCCCACTTTCGTGGTTCATGAGTGCTCATGGCCACATCATCTCTGGACCCGTCATCTACCACCATTTCTTTGGAAGAAGATGCTTCCTTTTTCTTCTTCTTTTCTGGACAATGGCTAGCAAAATGTCCCATTTCGCCACAATGGAAGCACTTGATCTTAGAAAGATCCTTCTTCTTCTTCGACTGCTTCTTTGATGCCAAGGCTGCATCTTCCTCCTCTTCCTTCTGAACCTTTCTCAACGCATGGCTGTGTTGCTTCTTGGTGAACCTTCGTAGTTCTTCTTGCTGCAGGATCGACCACAAGTTGTCCCAATCTGGGAGGTCTGTTATGCCCAAGATACTTTGGAAAAAGGTTTCCCACTCATCTGTGACTACATTAAGGACAATCTTGACTATCACTACATCATCTACGGTGGCACCTGTTGCAATCAGTTGATCCCTGATTGACTGCAATCTGAAGAGGAAGTGCTCGATGTCTTCTCCCTTGGTCATCATGAATGACCTCATTTGGGCCTCCAACAACATCTTTCTTTGCACTGATTTTCCCTCATATAGGGAAGTCAAGGCCTTCCACATCTCATTAGTTGTCCTCTTCTCAGCTATGTGTGGCACAATATGATCCTTGATACTGTCCATTATCAGCCGCTTAGCATGCCTCGCAATTTCCCTATGCTCCGTAGGAGATCCACATTTGTCGGTGTGGCCAGAGTCTGCTCAGCATGGTCTCTTAGACCATATGCCTCAAGGAAAATAAGGATCCTTGCTTTCCACACTAAAAATTTTGAGAGGCCCTCTATCATATCTTGATCACGCAATCCATGAGGAGTCATCTGCTCAGGATGTTTCGGAGCTCCTCTTCTCTATGCTAGAGATCTGGATCTAGGGTCCTTTTCGAACTGGGCACCCTCTGCTCCCTCTGACACTTGATTTCCCTCCTTGGAAATCTACCAAATCAACTATGGTTCAACTTCTTCTTTGATCCTCTGACCAAACTGCAAGTTTCCTTTGGCAAGAAACTCTCTGAGAAGTTGATTTCTTCCCAAACTTTGTCACTTGTGCTAAGGTTAAAATAAAAACTTCAAGTTTAACTCCCACTGTTCTTATGAATAAAACTTTCAAGTAGATTATTGGTCCGACAGATTCAGATTCGAATCACACTTCAAGCCTGCATCTAACTGCTTGTTTCGAAGCTGTTCTCAGATAGTAATCTATGCGTTTGTTGTGTGACACAAAGGCTGACAAGTCACACCTTCCCTCTATGAATATCCTCCAAAATTGTGTTGTCTCTTCAGATCTACTTTTATGTCGCTTTCCTGTACCGCCGTGAAATTAGATCCTTCCTGGGATGCTTCTACCAGACCCTTCTAGATTCGCATCAAGCTCACATACTCATGTAGAAATTTCAATCTTAATTATTGCGTAAAATTATTATTGCTAATCTGGTTAAGCTTTTCCTACTTATACAAGTTATTAACTGAATAAATTCAAGTTAACATCAAAGCAAAACACATAAAAGATCTCAATCAATTCAGATCTAGAATAAGCATATGCACACATAGACACAGTGACACTTATTTCTGGACAAACTGTCACCAGAAAAACCCAATGTGGGAAAACCGGTCTCTGGCTGCTGGAGGGTTCTATTATTAAGAATACTTGAATAATAATAACTCCGGGGTTCCGCATCTTAAAACCCTACAGAGAAAACTCTAGATCTGTAGCTCCTGGCTGATCTAAGACCAAAAATACTGAATGATCCACACCCTCAAACGGGATTTATAGAAATCAGCCAGATCTAGGCCTAAAAACCCAGTCTCAAAATTCAGACAGTGACAGGGGCCTATGAAGCCCTCGCTAAAGCTCTACATCGCCCTCAAGCTAGCCTCCAAATGCTCAACGTTGTCACTAGAAGGATTGTGTTACTCAAACCGGGGGTGACACAGTTTCACTACGCTACCTCTAAGGGTCTCAGAATCCTTCAAGGGCTTCCTAAAATCACACCGCACTTGTTGTCATTTCGCTACTGCCATTTTTTTTAAATACAAATTAATCGTTGTTGTTGTTGCCGCCTTAATCTCGCGTTGTCCCACAAATCTCTTCTAATTTGTAGCCTGACCCTAGATCGTACTCATCCCCTTGGTATAAATTCTCTCCGCAATCGAAACACTTCTGAGAATTCTTAGCAACCCCGCCCTAGAATCTCAGCTTAGCTTCAGTGCTCTGCCTCTGTGTGTCTTACAAATGACCCCAAGCCTTTCCTTTATACTTTTCTTGTTGACAAGTCAACGACCAAGATTAAATCTTTAATCAATGGATACGATTAAAAGAAAGCTTGATCCGTGTGACTTAAGACAATTTCATCACATGTTTAATTAAACTCAATTTAATTATTTTATTTTCCTAAGTTTTAACTTAGGAAATACATTAAAATAATTAATTAATTTAATATCTCCTAAACCAGATGAAATTTCCCAAATCCATTTCTGGGTCTTGTAGATCAGGTGAAATCTAGTCCTTCCTCAAATTTTGGGACCTAGAGCACAACTGATGCTACCCCAAATACACAAAATCTCAACAGGAACCACGTTGTGCCCAAGTTCCTTCTTGAGCCTAGATGCATGAAATACATTATGAACCTTGTTGCCAGCCGATAGCTTGAGTTAATAGAAAACCCCTCCAACCCTTCAAGATACTTTGAATGGTCCATAAAACTTGGGCTTGATTTTATCTGCTCCACTCTTCTTGAGAGTAGAGTTTTTATATGGTTGCAATCTCAAATAAACCATACCCCAACCTCCAAAATTCTCCATATCCAATGTTGATTAGCTTACAACTTATGTTGATTCTATGCATGTTGCAAATTTCCTTCAATGACTTCATGATGTCTTGACTCTCTTGTAGTAATTCATTTGCCTTAGGAACTCTACTATCCCCAAAAAATAGATCCAGGAAGTTAGGAGCCTCATGACCATATAAAGTCTTGAATGGTGAAATCCTTATACATGTGATAAGTATTATTATAGCAATACTCACTAAAGTGTAGCCATTTGATACAAGCTCTCTGTTGTCCATAAACATAGTTCCTGAGATACCCTCCACCCATTTGTTCACTATATTTGTTTGGATATCTATCTATGGTTGGTAGCTAGTGCTAGGAGTGAGCTCAGTCCCACTCAATTTGAAGAGCTCCAAACAAAACATACTCAGGAACTTGTTCTCCCTATCACTAAAAATATTCCTGGGCATCCTATGAAACCTAAAAATCTCTCTGAAAAATAAATAATCTATCTACGCTATTGTATAAGTTTTTGAAATGGAAAAGAAGTGTGCAAAATTAGTCAACTAGTCAACTGCCACATAGATGTAATCTTTAACTAGTACCTTATATAGCCTTGTGATGAAATCAATAGAGATAAATTTGCATTTATGATTAGGAATGGGTTAAGCTTGAAGTAGACCAGTTGGATACGTATGCCTATTCTTGTTTCACTAGCAAGTAGAACATTCTCTAATGTACTTAATGAATTCATTATCCCTTATACATTATTAAATCATTTACCATTATATATATTTCATCATGAATTGTTCCTTCCATAACTCCTATTTCCCATGAATCTTTGGCATATTATATAATATTTTTCTCCCTCCAATTAGCAAAAATCTCTACCAACAAACATATGTGAGGCCTCCTCGAAAGTGCATCAATAACTACATTCTTCTTCCCTTTGACATATAAAATGTCAAAGTAATATACCTACAATCTATCGACCTACTTTCGCTACCTATCATTTAGATCCTTCTTGTTCATGAAATATTTGATGCAGTTATGATCCGCTTTGATGATAAACTTACCCCCAAATAGGTATGATCTAGATTTATCCAAGGCATGCATAATGACCAATGTCTATATATCATAAATTGATTAACACATCTCCACAACTCTTAATTTTCTACTCTCAAAAGAAACGGGGTGTTTATCCTACATTACAAGAACTCTTATCCCCTTTATCGAAGTATTACAATCCAACTCAAAAGGGTTTGGAGAAATCTGGTATTTCCAACAAAGGGCATGTGCACATCACTACGATGAAGTGCACAAAACACTTATGTGTTGAATCAAACCACTCAAAATCCCCCTTCTAATTCAAACTCGTGAGTGTTGTTGTAGTTTGTGAAAATCCCTTAACAAATATCTTATAGAATTCGTAAATACCAAAGAATCCCTTAAGTTAGGTGATATTTGTAGGTGTCGGTCATTCTAGAATAACCTTAATATTCTCATGATCTAGTCTTACTCCCTTTGTGTTGATGATATGATCGATATAAAGAATCTTTGTCATCTTGAAGTCACATTTAGACTACTTATCAATATAGAGACCCAATCTAAGATGCTCAATACCTCCTCAATATGTTACATATGATCCTTTCAATTCTTACAAAAAATTAGAATGCCAGTAAAGAATATCAAAACAAATTTCCTCATCTATCTCCTAAACACCTGATTCATACCACTATGAAAAGTGGTTGGAGCATTCGTCAATTCAAAGGGCACTACCGAAAACATTAAATGCCCAAAATGGAATCTAAAAGTAGTCTTTTGAATATCCTCTTATCTCATCCAAATCTAATGATACACTAACCTCAAATCTATCTTAGAAAATTAGTGTGCCCCATGCAATTCATCCATCAATTCATCTATCCTAGGAAGTATATATTTATTCTTCATTCTCTTTTTGTTAAAGGCCTTGTAATCAATGCGCATCTGCATCATTCCATCCTTCTTTATTACCAACACTATTGTTGATGCAAAATTCCTTTTGTTGGTTCTTATTTTTTAGATTTTTGGGTAGCATCAGATGTGCTCTAGCTCCCAAATTTTGTGGAGGAGCTGGAGTACAAGAGATCTCCAAGACCCAGAAAGTGTTTGAAGAAATTCCATAAGGTTTAAGAGATATTTAATTAATTAATATTTTTATTTAAGGACCCTAAGTCTAGCTTAGGAAAATTAAAAGATTAAAGTGAATTAAATTAAACATGTGATGAGAATGACTTAAGTGACGCAGATCAAGCAGCTTATAATCTCTATTAGAAATTAGATCACGACAATTGTTTTTCCAATGAAAAAATTATAAGAGAAGGGCTTGGGGTCAGTTGGAGAACACACACATTGGCGGAGCACTAAAGCTAAGCTAAAATTCTAGGGCGTCTTTTGCTGATAATTTTAGAAGAAATTTGTAGTGCGATGAGGGGCAGTATTGGCAAGGGGATGGTTTCATCCCAGGCCAAGGGTGCAATAGAAACTGAGAGGCGGCATACCAGAGTAGCGCAGAGGCATCCAGGTGCTACGCAGTCTAGCAGAGGCAGCGCAAAGGCAGCAAGGGACACGCAGGCCCAGTCAGGGCAGTGCAGGGGCAACGTAAGCCCTTCAGGGGTGACACAGACCCTTCTAGAGTAGCGTAGAGGCTGACGCAGGCTAGTCAAGTTGATGCAGAGGGATTCAGAGCAGCGCTGGGGTTTCTGATGGGCCAAAAAGGGCTCGAGTTCTGTAAACCCCGTTTGAGGGTGTGAATCAGCCATATTTTCTGTCTCCGAGGATAAGGGTATTGTTGTCGTATTATTTATCTGTAGGGTAAACCAGTTTGGTGCCCAGAAACTGTTGTACTTAGAATCTACTTAATAATAAAAACCCTCTAGATCTAGTTGCACCGATTTTCCTGCATTGGGTTTTTCTGGGGACATTTGTCTGAAAAATGTGTGTGTCACTTTGTCAAATGAGCGTGTTATTCAATAATTGATCTGTATGTGTAGGTTTTCATATGTATTTACTTCGATGTGTTTATGAATATTCAGATTAATAACTTGTAATTTAATTCAAGTAGGAGAAGTAAATCAAGAATTAACAATAGGATTTCTTAGATTAATAAATTTTCACATGGTATCAGAACGATTGCAAATCAAGCTAGATCTCCAGCAAATCAGTTGAATAAATTTGTGCTGCAAAGAACAGTTGAAGTAGCAAGGACGCAAAGGCAACAAGATCCATGTAGGAGTTGACGTAGTCCCAACTGGGTGATGCAAATACAGTGTAGTGCCTTCTAGAGGGACGCAGGAGCATCTTACGCTGTGCAGAGGCTGCGTTGAGCCAGTCTGCTCACGTAGAGGCCAGCGAGGGTTAAAAATCCAGTTTCGAGTGTTGTGCATATTTTCCATAGTCTAAAAGCGAGGCTTCAGATCTTCAACAGTTGGTGGGGCGGATATTCTGCTGGTGCAGAATCGTGCCTAAGCTAAGTTGATAAAGAGCGGGAGGAGAACAATTGCTCAGCAGATTTCATTTCCAAAGAAATCGAAGGATTGATCGTAGGGTGATCTAAGAGAGATGATTTGTTGTATTTAGCAGATTTCCAAGGAGGAAATCAGTTTTCAAAGAGAGCAGAGGGTGCCTTTCTCACCAAGGACCCTAGATACGAGTTTCTGTTAAGAGTAACAACATAAGAGGGGAGAGTAATATCTGTTCCGACATATTATTTCTGAGAAGATGGCACCACACGGACTTTTTGATCAGGATAGGTTGGAAAACCTGTCCAACTTTGCTATCTGGAAGGCCAGAATCCTGATAGTCCTATAGGCATATAGTTTACGGGAGCATGTAGAGAGTGTCTTGGCTACACCAACCAATGTTATTCTTCTAGCAAACCATAATGAAAATGTGACACATGCCAAGCGTTTCATCATGGACGGGGTTAAGGATCATGTGGTACCACACACAGATGAGAAGAAGACGACTAATGAGATGTGGAAATCTTTAACCATACTGTATCAAGGGAAATTCGTCCAGAGGAAGATGCTTCTAGAGAACCAACTGAGGTTATTTATGATGACCAAGGGAGAGGAAATCGATCCTTTCCTCTCCATGTTGCAGGCGATTTGGGATCAACTGACTGCTATGGGGGTCAAGGTGGAAGATGATGTCATGGTGAGGTCTGCTCTAAATGCAGTCACAGAGGATTGGGAAGTGTTTTTCCAAAGCATATTGGGAAGAGTGGACCTTCCAAACTGGAAAAATATGTGGGCTATCCTCTGACAAGAGGAAATTTGTCGAATGAATAAGAGACAAGCCAACACTGGATCGAGCAAAGTGAATAAGGAGGAAGAGGAAGATGCAGCCTTTGCATCTAACAAGTAGCAAGGGAAAAATAAACGTGATCTATCTAAGATCAAATGTTTCCAATGAGGCGAACTTGGACACTTCGCCAATAATTGTACTCTAAGGAAGAAGGACAAGGAAGCTTCTAGTTCCAAGGATGCGGCAATGAAAGAAGACAATGGCTTCGACGATGATGTAGCCATGAGCGCTCATGAACCACGAAGGTGGGGAGATATTGATCTGTAGAGCAGCTACAGAGTGGTGTCAGGATCCTTGAGTATCCCAACTCTTGGATCACATCCGTGCTATGGGATCCTTAAGACAGTAGCAAGGAATGAATGGAGCAGTGGGTGAAAATATGACAGATGAAGTAGAGGAAAAGGCTGGGACATTGTAGAGGGAGCAGCGGAGTACAGAGGCAGCAGCGCAGAGGGGCTTATGGGACTTTAGCAGCGTAGAGGAGGCATGCTTACGCAGTGGAGAGATGCAACAACGCAGTGGCTTCAGAAGGACAGCATATAGCAGTAGCCTATGGAGCTTCAGTGATGAGATGCAACCCGATTGACTTGTCTGTCATTGGGCATGGGTCCTTCAGTTACTTACTCTCAAACACTGAGTTGCAGTGCAACAGTTGGAAGCATGATGAAACAATTTAAGAAGGAGCTGCAATATAGATGTGGCAGTGACTGTGGCACAGTCATGGGCAACAATATAGAGATCATCAATAACACAATGATGAATATCAACATGCCAAGCATTAGTGCGAAGACCAATGCCAGAGATCAGAACAGTAATTCGGGGTGAAGTGCATTGTTAAAGCACATTCCTCGCTAGGGTAGCATCGGATCTGCTCTAGCTCCCAGATTTTGTGGAGGCGCTGGAGTACATGAGATATCCAAGACCCAGAAAGCGTTTGAAGAAATTCCATTAGGTTTAAGATATATTTAATTAATTAATCTTTTTAATTAAGGACCCTAAGTGTAACTTAGGAAAATTAAAAGATTAAAGTGAATTAAATTAAACATGTGATGAGAATGACTTAAGTGATGTGGATCAAGCAGGTTCTAATCTTAGTCGTCTATTAGAGAGTAGATCACGACCGTTGGTTTTCCAACGAGAAAAGTATAAGAGAAGGGCTTGGGGTCAGTTGGAGAACACACACATTGGCAGAGCATTGAAGCTAAGCTGAAATTCTAAGGCGTGGTTTGCTAAGAATTTCAAAATCAATTTGCAATGCGGTGAGGGGCAGTATTGGCAAGGGGATGGTTTGATCCCAGGCCAAGAGTACAATAGCAGTAGAGAGGAAGCATTCCAAAGCAGTGCAGAGGCAGTCAAGTGCTACGTAGGCCTAGTCAGGGCAACGTAGGAGAATTGTAAGCCCTTCAGGGGTGACGCGGGCCCTTCTAGAGTAGCACAGAGACTGGCGTAGGCGATTCAGTCTTACACAAAGGGCTTTAGAGCAGCGCTGGGGTTTCTGGTGGGCCATAAAGGGCCCAAGTTCTGTAAATCTCATTTGAGGGTGTGAATCAGCCATATTTTATGTCTCCAAGGATAGAGGTATTGTTGCCGTATTATTTCTATGTAGGGTAAACCAGTTTGGTGCCCAGAAACTGTTGTACTTAGAATCTTCTTAATAATAAAAACCATTCAGAGCTAGCTGCACCGGTTTTCTTGCATTGGGTTTTTCGGGGACATTTATCTGAAAAATCTGTGTGACTTTGTCATATGAGCATGCTATTCAGTAATTAATCTGTATGTGTAGGTTGTTATATGTATTTACTTTGATGTTTTTTTGAATACCAGATAAATAATTTGTAACTTAATTCAAGTAGGAGAAGTAAATCAAGAATTAACAATAGGATTTCTTAGATTAATAAATTTTCACACTTATGTGCCCCATCTCTTGTAACTCCTTAATTTAATTTTCTATTTCATCCTTTTTCCTATGAGGATGTCAGTAAGGAGTAGTGCTCACTTTTTTGGCTCCTTCCTCTAGCTCAATGACATGCTTGATTCCCCTCTGAGGGGGAACTCCTTGCAGAATAATCTCAAACACCTTTCTATGTTTGGAAAGAAACTCTTGTATATCAGGATGGTAATTTTTCTTTTGTCGGTCCAACATTGTAGGAACCATTGGCATGATGAGACACTTTTTTGCCCACTCTACCTAGTCATCTCTAATTAGTCACTCCATCCGGGTCCCATGATTTGGCTGATTGGCAAGCCAAATGACAGTGTAACATCAAACCAAGCTTTGGAGCCCAAGGACCTAGCCTTCCTGGACTCAGAGAGGGCTCTCTCTATATGTGTAAGGGATATCTATGTGTTTGCTTATCGTGTTCTGATTTTAGGCTAGTTATGGAGTATGTTTTTTGGTTTTGGTTTTTTAAGTTGTGAGGGATGAAACTGATCAAAGATATGGAATAGGTAACAAGATGTTAGATTAACTGGGCTATGGGGTCAAAAGGTCAAGAAAGCTATTAGATGACGATACAAGGCTGTTGAAGGGCCGATTTGATTCAAGGTAAAAAGGATATTTGGGCAAAATGGAGTAAATGGACATCAAGTTTGTGAACGACGAAGGATTTCAAGCATAACTAGTTTAATAGCAGACATAAACATGGTAGGACAAACCATTAATCATGCGAAATGTAACTATAAGCTAATCAATACATAGAAATAAACATTCAAGCCATGCATAGAAGTATAAGACCCTCTAACTTTGGGAAATGGCTTTCAGACTTTGGGGAAAACACTTAAGGAAGACAAACAACTCAAAACACTATGCCGAAATGCCTAAACACAGTACTTCAAGTTATTGGGCACTTTGAACAACAAGATTTGCATAGTTTTAGGCAAAGGGCTAGATCGAAACTAGGCCTCCTTGGTTCAAACAAAATGATAATCTAATCAATCAAAGAGAAGTTTCATGGATGGAACTATAGCTAGCCATAGGTAAGCAGGGCATACTGTAAGTCCTTCTTAGCATGTATAAAACCATGAATGAAACAAGCAACAATATCCTAAATATTTAAAGAGTAGTCAAGAATTCTTTAATGTTACTTAGGAAGAAGAAAACAAAGAGGCTATGAAGAAACAGGAAATTTGAGGTGCCTCCATGGGCATGTCTCAAATTTGTTCTCTACTGATCTATAGCAAGCCAGAAACATGTATTCATGAATGAAAACTAGAAGACAAACAACAAAGCAAGAGACACTATACCATTCTACCAAGTCATGGAATCCATCAACAATCCTTCATCATTCATCCAAGAACATCCAAGAGGCAATCCAAAGCATAACACAAGTATTTCTTCCAAAGCTTATATGACCATATATTTCTTCTCTTCTCAAGTTCAGCCTTCTATTACAATGAATCCTCTTGGAATATATAGGCCAAGAAGGAGGAAAACCAAGCAAGGCAACTAGCTAGCCATTGGGTCAAAATAAATATCTAAAACTTGTCCTAGAGGCTTTGCAAAGCCCAAGGCACAAAATATCCCATAAAATATCTAAAAAATGCTAAAAAAGGGAATTAAATCGACTTTGCATCATTTTCCAAGTGCAAAAATAGCTAAATGCACATTAGGAAAAAGCAGATTTTAGAGGTTCAAAAATTACAAAAATACTTCAAATTTTCATCAGCAAAAGGTCCCCTGACTTGCCGGAAACATTTGGCAGCCTTCCCGGGGTCGAAACGAGGCTCATGATAGCTCGTTGGAAATTTCTAAGTGTCTACTTTCCGACGCAACTGAAATTTCCCCAATATGATGCCTGGAAGTCCTCCAAATATGCACCTGTGTGTAAAAAACCAGAAAATTGCAGTCTGCTGATAGACCGGGCAGAGTGTGCAAAAAGAGAGCCTTTTTCACCATTTTGAGGGGCCAAATGATCTCCAAATGTTCTGAAAATCGCTGAGGGCATGCTCATGAAATTATGGCATCCAATGATATCATTCTCCTCCCTTGATGAATCCTCAAAATGAAATGGCGAATTTATGAGTTTTTGATCAAAAACTCAAAAATGCCAAAAAAACCAAAAGTTGTCAAAATGGGTCCAAAATTGGTGTGTATGACCCTCAAGGGTCCCTAGCAACACGCTCCTAAACTGAAGCCAAAATTTCAATTGCTGATGTGCTTTTCTTTTCTTTCCATGTCGGGCGCTTCCCTTTTGCTTCCTTTTTCATCACTGTTTTGAGTTTCTTCATGGCGCGGCTTTTCATCACTATGTTCTCCTTCACCTTGCTGCCTTGCCTCACTATGCTTCCTTTCAAAATACTGCCCTTTCTCTTTGTGTGCCACTCAACAATAAAACTTAACCAAAAACACAGTCAGTTAAAGAAACACAGTCCAAGTGACCTCTTCTATGTTTTGTAGTAGGGGTGCCCTGCTTTTGATGTTTTGGGGTAATAAGACAGCCTTGTCTTTTTAGAGGAAGGCAAAAACAAAAAGCCTTTTGATTCAACAACACTGCTC